>PVHY01016816.1:0-32895 GCA_004024945.1 Uropsilus gracilis
TTTTTTACAAGTTTTGATCCAGTTTTCCCAGCACCATTTACTGAAGAGGCTATCCTTGTTCCAGGGTATGTTTTTTGCCCCTTTGTCAAAGATTAATTGACTGTATATGTGTGGTTTTATTTCTGGATATTCAATTCTGATCCATTGGTCTGTTTGTCTGTTTTTGTACCAGTACCATGCTGTTTTAAGTATTATGGCTCTTCCTCCCTACTACTGCCCCCAGCTCCACAAAGCCAGGAAAATTTATCTTTCTCCTTAAACCACCTCTTCTTAGCAACCAAATGCCAAGTTGACTTAGCGTCAATGTCTAGCTTTGTGATCATTACCTTTCCTTAATCCCTTAACAGCTGTATCTCAGTGGTCAAGTGAAATCCATTTATTTATGTCTGACTTACGGATCTTCTGGGGTGGAAAAAATGTTAGAAAAGAATTCTTATTCTTTTAGAGCAACTGGTAATAATGAGAAAGACTAATGGGCATTCATTAGCTATTAGAAGGCTTCATTTCTGTCCTATGCATTATTCATTTATGCAAACCATTGTAAAGGTACCAAACTCACTGTGCAACTGGGCTGAAAGAGTCTCTGGACTCAATATTACATTGGTATGCACACTCCCAAGGTTTGGTTCTGTTTAACATTTTCATCAGTGACGTGCTTAAAAGAGCAGAGAGCAAACTCATTAAGTCCCTAGATGGGAAGGATGGTCAGAACATTAGGGAACAGACCTAGACTTTTCCCAGCCCTTGCCAAATTAGCAAAACTGTCAAAGTCAAATATGTTCATCAGGGAGAGGCAGGGCAAAGTAAGCTGCCAGAATGCAAGCTGAGGAGTAGCAACTTTTATAGGAGCAGAACTAAAACAAATATTGCTGCAAACATGGGCTTGAAGCAAGAAATGAATTTACCCAATGGAATCTCTAGTGTTTTTTGAGACCTTTAAATGCCCTTAAAGGGCATTCAGATCCCTAATCCATGGAAGTGGATGCATAAAGCCTTCCCTCAAGAATTCTAAGAATTCCAGTGAACCTTTCTGTCTCAAGAAATCATTAGCTTCAAATTCCTAATTAGACTTAATTAGCCTGGTTTATGGTTCATTTCAGAGTCCGGCCCTATACTCACCTTACAACATACCATGTTGACCCAGACGTAAAAGCATTTTCCATCCATGAGCAACATGGCTTCTTGCGGAGGGCCTGGCTACCTCAATGATTGTCATGGCTCTTGTTCAATCCTGCCAATTTATCTTCTGTCCTAAATAGAACATGTTCATAAATATAGATCGTTGTATCCCAAAGAGGAACTCTGGGAACAACTCTTAAGGTAACAACATGGACACCTGTGTTACTAACAAAGATGAGGATGGCAAAGTCATGAGTCTGTAGTGTTATAGGAGGAGTTTGTTATATCACAAACTTTTTGTAAAATGGCAATAAATATATTTTTTTCTCTTGTGACACCAACTATGATGTTGTAGCATGAACACATTCATACACACTGCGTAAATCAGACTGGAGGCTGCAGCAGACCATAGTGTCAACTCCTGTTAGACTCAGTCTGACTTGTGGGGATGCTTAACAGTCATCTCATCCAACCAGATCATTTCAAAGTTGCAGAAACCGGACTCAGAAGGTACAGCAATGCTTGTGATTTCACAAAACAGTGAAGCCAGGGTTAAAGCTTCAAGCAAAAACAAGGTAGTCCAGTAATCAGACAAGTGCCTTCTCCAATTGGGTCATGATAAGGCTCTTTCTAGAAGTTTCTGGGGATCCCAGCTTCAATAACAGAGCCTCTGCTAAGAATTTCCCCACTGTATGTTTTGGTGCAATGCATTTAATATTTTGTGTAACACTCAGCTGTGTTGTCTTACAATTTCCCTGAAAGGACTGAGAAGAATATTCAGTGAAGGTGAGGCTAGCTTGACAAGCAAGGGGCAAAGTCAGACACAAAGTTCAAAGGAAATACATTACTTTAAATAAAGTTAAAATTGACAAAAATAATGTTCCTGTAGCAAGAGAAGCATATTTTAAGGAGGAGCAGTTGCTTTTCATCTCTTAGATGAGATGTTCTCATCTATTAAGGTGAGAAGAACCTAGTATATAATTCACAGACAGGACTAGCTGGGGCTAACTCTGCTACTCACAAGAATTGCAGATCAGAGGAAGCCATTCTCTCTGCCCTGATAGCAGTAGGAAAGTCCTTCTCTGAGCCAACAGGGACACATTGCATCATGATGCTTAGTGAGAAGAGTTTCTTTAAGAGTGTTGTGAAGTGGAGAATGCAAATGGGTAATGTGCAGCAGAAAAGTAACTGGGCAGATATGAAAGGAACCTCCCCGATGACACCTTGGCAAGAATTTGAGATATGTGTGGAAAACCCAGCATGGAAGGTCAGAAGCTCACAGCCACTTCCCATCACCCAGTGTGTGTGGACATGCTACCTGATGCCTCTACCTCCGAGGACAGGACTTCCTCAGCATGCATGCATGCTGACTGCAAGTGGAAGACCCAGTAGCCTGGGCCTATTTTCCCTTGATACTCAAGGCCATATCCCTATGAATACTCTTATTTTACTAGCCTCAATAAAGATAAATCATCATATACATCTTTTCACTAATTAAAAGTTTTGCATTCTGTTCAAATATCATTTCTGGGTCATACATTTCATCAACCTACCCCAGAAGATTAGGTGTCTTGAGTCAGAACTTTTCCAAAATCCATCCTTCCAAATGATGAACACTTGGTGATTAATTTTCATTATTATCCTTTGTTCTAGATGACCCAGGAATGTGCATGTCATGCACTATGGGATATTACATGTAAGTATGTCTTTTTCATGGCGCTAACTTTTCTACGGTTTAAGTATTACTGACTTAATCCTAAATCCAGTGATGAAAGTGATGAGGCCCTGCATCCTGAAGCAACTCTGTCCTGTCAGGCTATTAACGAGCAATTCTTGGATTTAGCAATAATGGCCCAGCTGTTTCCTTGCCTCAGAAAGAGGCCTTCTTTCTTTTGGTCTTGGAAATCACCCAGCCTGACACTGGTGTCTAGGAATCTTGCCATGGGTTACCAAGATTCAGACCTTGCTGTTTATGGACAGATGTTAATAATAATAATAATAATAATAATAATATAATAATAATAATAATAATAATAATAATAATAAACCCCCAACACTGTTTCCAAATGTCTGTATGGAGACCTTAACAGGAGCCTGAATGTCCAGACTGAAGCCAGGGGCTACATTAGCTCTCAGTCACATCCTAGGGCACAAAAGACACAGACCAAAAGTTTCAACAGAGCACAGATGATATTTGATCCAAGTTCTCCAGCAAAATCTACAAAATCAAAGATGGTCCATTTCAAATTCACCTCCCCTCCCCATTCTAGTCTTCCTTCCAGGGTACATTGGTGCTTTTCCTGGAAGAAAACTAAGAAATGAAGGGAGCTGAGAAGAAAAAGTCTAGATAATACACAGGCTGCAAAATTCCTCCCTGTCATCCCAAGCACTGGGGAGTTTTGTGATAAACTCAAATTCGTTTCTCTACACCTTCCCACTGGATTGATGTTATTCTCCAGGGTGGGAGAAAACTGACTGAAGCTCACACATGTGATGGGCTCTCTCACGCTGACCCATAAATGAGCAGTGGGTTTCTATACAGGTGCCATCTCAATATTGGTGAACCAATTCCTGTCACCACATACCTTTCACCTCTATCAGATTTCAGGGGCTCAAAATATGGTAGTAGGTAGGAATACATTTAAAGAAAGAGGAGGGAGCCCCAATAATCACAAACATGTTCAAAATGATCCATTAGCCTTATCTCTACTTAATCTCATGCTTTTAATGCATCATTTCCAGGGTACCCTATTTTTCTCTACAATGACATCACTGTGCCCAAGACAAGTGATTTAAATTTCACTGAAATAGGGGAGGAGAGATACAAAGGGCAGATCTGATGACTGGAAGGTAGAGCAGATGACAGTGAATGAGCAGAAAGTAGCCCATCAGCATGTTTGTGGTAGACATTTACTCAGCACACAGTAGGTCGCAGGGACAAACAACAGAAATAGAACCTTTCTTGATGAAGTCCTGTGTTTGGCGCTACAAAATATTCCTTGACAAACCAAGGGAGGCCTTAAATTCAGATCAGTGATCATAAAGATGTGGGTAAAGAAGCCAGTCTCCTTCTTATAAGTTGCATCCCTCCAGCCTCACCCAACCTTGGGGCCTTCTTCATTTGGACACAGGAACACAGCCCCTCTGTAGACTCTGCTTTCTCTGTCACCTGTAAACATCCTTTGCTGAACTCAGGGACCAGACTCACAGATGGGCACAGTTCAGAAGACCCCTGGAGACACAAACACACTGAAAGAACACACCCAGTCTCACTAAGGGCAAAAGACAAGATATTTGTTTCAAGAAAAACACACTTCTCAGGCTTCAGAATATTTAGTACTTTGAATACAGCTAACAAAACACTATACAATGGAAGTTGTTAAGGAAAAAAATGCAAATGTTCCCTTTGATATTTTGTTGATGCTATGAAATTCATCAAAGGCCAAATGGCTGTTTCACTCTCTCCCCCTTCAATCAGCCTGCAATTCAGGGACCAGAAGGAGAGAGTCTACAACATTTTATTGTAGAATGACAATAATGGGCAATATATGTTACACAGTAGTGATGAGAATGTGTTTGCTAATCATTAATAATGAGAATAATGGATAATGTTTTATCCATTCCATTAATATTAATCCAGATACAGACATTTTGATAAGTTACCTGAACTTAACTGCTTCAGACCCAACAGGCGACATGTGGCAACAGCACAGGGACTGTTCACACAGACCTTGGTTAAAACCCCAGTTCCCCAGTTAACTACCTATGTGACTTTGAACCCTTAGCCTTGAGACCCAGTCTTGCAGCTGGAAATTAAAGATAAGTGCTAGCGACCATATGGGAACTGTGTGGGGGTTTTAATGAGCTAATAATTGATGCATAGTCAGTATTCCTTTTTTTAAAAATAGCAGTACACTATTTCTTCTCCCCAGTTTCCTCCCAGATGCCCTGACACAGGACCCTAGGTGGTCCACAAGGAAGTGAACAATGGAGGATACACAACAAAGATACACAAAAATGTCTCCATTGAAACCCAAATATTTACTCCTGTTGAAAAAAAATAGGCAGACATACAGAAGGTTAAGTTATGGTAGTTAAAAGAAAACCATCAGCATAACCCATGGCAAACTCCTTCTCCCCTGGCCAGTTTTGAACACCACTGCTATAAAACCTGTCCTGAAAAGACCTACAGAGAAGACTTTGAATGCAAGACCTGCGATAACAACTGTGGCAGCTGTGACCAGAATGAGTGCTACTGGTGTGAAGAGGGCTTCTTTCTTCAGGGTAAGTGAGAAAATGCCTCCATACAAAGAGAACAGGGCTCCAAACACCATCCAGAAATGAGAACAACCATTTCATTGGTTTCAGAGTCTTCATGTGCTGGTGTCTCTTATCCAAAGAGGAATTTCATCTGGTTTGAAAATAAATATTAGCCAGGCTCTCTCATTCTGCACTTATTGCTGAAGCATAGTTTTTACTTTACTAATTTCAATTATCTCTAAGCCATTGGAAACTAGCATGGGGGATGGGGCCTACTGGGGTAGGCTCTGAAGTTAAATGTTTTGGAATTGAAGGCACCTAGGATATTAAAAACTATGACTCTTTCCTGAGACCTGATCTATGATATATCCTTGAACACTACAGAGTTAGACTTAAGATCCTTCGTCTTAGGTTTTGGTCAATGCATTGACTTGGACAGAAATGGATATTTAAGGAAGAAATGCCTGTGAGACGTCCAACTAAACAACTAATGGCCCAGCACTGTGGGAAGTTTGTGGCAGAGTGGAGTAGAGAGCCCATGAAGATCTCCACTTCTATATGGAGATTTGTCTTACCTATAGTTTTTCAAGGCCTCAAGGATATAAAGTTCTCTATTCTATGCACTTAACCCTTTGAGTCCATGGTCAATTTAAGTTTTCAGTTGAAGGGTGACTTCAAACACGTTTCTTAGTTGAAATGAGCTAAGGCCATCTTGGTTTCTTTGAAAGCAAATGCAAACCCAAATATTCCAGAGACTCCCTTCTGCCTTTTGAGAAACTGGTCTTGCATAGAACCCCAAGCTATGGCCGTCAGGGTTCTGCCTTCATGCCTTTCTGTGTTCCAATGTAGGTGGCAGATGTGTGAGGAAATGTGGCCCTGGTTTCTACGAGGACTCAGAGGTTGGAGAATGTGAGCCCTGCCACCAAGCCTGTGAGACCTGCTCCGGCCTTGGCTATGACAAGTGTAGCAGCTGCCAAGAAGGACTGCAGCTGCTGCATGGGGCCTGTGTGGTCCCCACCCAGACCCAGGTGGAAGGCAACTTCTGGAAGGGTATGTGTCTCTCGAGAGGGAGAGAGCTGGCGGGTGTCTAGCTGCCTACTCTCCCTCCCTCCCTTTTAACCTTTGTTTTTGGGCCATCCGGGAGAGGAATGTTGCTGAGCAGTGAAAGGAAACCTTGGGGTGAGGATGAAGTTTAAGTCGCTCTCAGGGCTTCTCTGCTGTTCAGGGTAGAAGAGGGGAGATGGCTGTGGCTGACCTTTAGCCAAGAGGAGAAAGACAGAGGAGGGTGACTCACAGCCGATCTGAACACTTCAGTGGCGCTGCCCTGGGAGCATGTCAAGAGAGTCATTTTGAGACATTCTCTCAAAAATTTCATGATAGCTTCTATCACTTTCATGAATCTCTTTATTGTGGTAAAGGAAAACATTACTGGTGGAATAGGCTTCTCCAGTGAGACAAGGATGAACTGCTCTCAAGTACTGAAACTTAAGTTAAAACAGCTGAATTTTCTGGTTGGTTTATTAGAACCTGCCACCACTGAAGCTTGCCTTCTAGAAACTGCAGATGGTGAGAGTGGGGGGAGGGGAGAAAGAAAAGTTCAGGAGGTTGGACTCTAGCAGGGAAGAACTGCAGGAATTGAATCCTACCTGAGGCCTCAGAATTGGCCTCTTCACATCAGAGTTTCAGTCATGGATTTCCTTCACGGGTAAGTATGAGCTTCCAGTGACCTCTCCATGTCTTGGGTGGTTAAAAAACAAAATTCTCCTCCAGCTGGAAAAATCTGACTCACATTCTACACAGAGACACTCACAGAAACAAGAGATGCTTGCCGTGGGATTTCGAGGCAATGGTTTGTTAAAAAGGTCATCTCAGTGCAGAAACCATGGCAGCTGAAAGGTCTGCTTAGGATGAGTCTGTTCGTGACTGGAGAGTGACAGATGTGGGAGAAAAGGCTCCTGCTGGGTTTCAGGGGAAGGATGGCCATGGCTGCTCTCTGTTCCAAAGGCCTTGCAAGCATCTTAAAGAAAGGGCAGCTCAGAGACCATGACAGACCTAGCAGCCAAAGGTCACGAAGAACACAGGCTGATTTCAGAGACAGAACTTGGATGAAAATTATCTGGACATCCAGATCAGACTGTCTTCCATGAATTATAGCTGAACCAAAATGCTGAAATCAAGTCCGTCTGGCATTCAGGCATTGAAGAGCCAGCACAAGCCAAGAGGACAATACTCTGGTGCTGTTTCTAGCTCAGAACATCTGTATTTTTTCTGGTATCCAGATGATGAGACGGTCCAGGGAGCCAAGAATCTGAGCAGCCTCGGTTCCCCAAATGAGGACACATCCTTTCACCATTCTACGCATTCAACGTGCAGACGTCACACTGTGATAGTTCCCCCCTTCGTGAAAACACCATACCCACCGCTTTACATCTTCTACTATCAAAATACAGTGTTTTTTGAGAGAGGAAGGAATTAGTCCATTTGGGGAGTTAGCACTAATAAGGAATTCAGGGAACAGATGAGAATGTTTCTCATGGATGGACAAAAGCAATAAAATCAGAGATGACTGCTCTTTCCACTCCTGTGATCTAGGAAATAAGACATGCAGAATATCAGTCAGGAGAGAAAAACATTTACTCACTGAACAGTGTAAGGGCATAGCTCTGCCTCCCCAGGATAGTTTAGGCACCACTGAAATGGCAAGTAAATGGGAAATGCATTCCAGACAGCCCTGGAGGATCTCAACCAATGCCTCCATTTTTCTCCTGATGTCTTCCCTTTACAAGACAAGGCTGAGGTTGTAACGGAAGATGGTTTCAGAACTATCTACTAATTAGCCATCCCCTGTAGATGATGGAAAACAAATTGCAGCATCCTGGTTCCACTTGGAGGAAGCCTCATAAACAAACAGCATAGTGTTTATAAACGACTATAGCAACCTGGGTGGTGTTAGCTAGGTTTTGCTGTTGTTTTGATACTTTTAATGAATATTTAGACTCAGGTAAGAAAGGTAAGATTGGACAAACTAGGCCGGGCATGGTGGCTCGTGCCTGTAAGCTTCAGCCTATGAAGTGGCCGGGGCTAGGGATCATGATTCGAGTCCTACCTGGGGCCCGTAGTGAGACCTAGTTCCAAAAAAAATAGCTGGGTGTGGTGGCGCGCACCTGTAATCCCGGCTACCTGGGAAGCTGAAACTGGGGATTGCTGGAGTCTGTGGTACCCCCGGGCAACGAGAGCCTGCGGTTCCATGGGCAAAAATAGCAAGACCTAGTCTCAAAAAAAAAAAAAAAAAATTGGACAAACTTCAGTCTGTTTCTTCACCCAGTGAAGTCAGTACAAAAAAAAGTCCTGCTTACAGTCAAAGATCATAACCCACAAGGTTATGGCAGCAGGTGGTAGGTAACTATCCTTGAAGTTAAGATCCAACTAGAAATCATTGAACTCTTTAGTAAAGTAGCTAACCAGTGAAAATAGCAATCATGAGAGAACCTCATTCTTTGTCTACTACCAACAGAGTGCCTGCTACCCTACTCCAAAAATGGAGATCTCCCTATATATCACCCGAAGCTCAGCAACTGTTCAATCTCCATTCTTCCCACCAAAAAGTCACTATAAAAAAGTAGTCCCCAGATCCCATGGCCCAGTCACTAACACACTGTGGTGATCATTTAGTCCAATATTCCTGCCTGGCAGGAATAGAACTGATATTGAATACGTTGCTGACGGCTTCAACGGTGACAAAATATCACACAAAGCCATGCCTGGTAGAAATGTTCAGGTGTGGCAAGCCATGGCCTATGAAAGAAGATTATGACTTCAAGTCATTTCCTGTAATTACAGTGTAGTTTGAAAGAATTCACCACTGCTAAATCGTTGGGATATTCTTAAGCAGTCTCCCCTGTGGAAGTACTCCAAGTCCTAGGAATAATTCCTGCATACTCCTGACCCACCTATTTCCATCAATGATTAAAACCATGTTTGTAACAGGCTTTAATTATATCTGCTGATAGTGTAATCTACAAAGTGCAGACATAGTGAATTTATTTTTTATCTTTGACCACATCCTGACAATTTATCAGGGCCCAGGTTCGCTATCTTTTGATCTTAATTCTGGGCTCTGAAAAAGACTAGCATCCCAGAGTTAGTCACAGAAACTGGAAGTCACACACGTGAAAACAACATTTCAATAGTGTGGAGACCCATTGTCTAGTAGTAACTGAACTTTAGACATCTGTAAAGAACCCACGAAAATCTGATTTTCTTTTTTTATTAAGTTTTTTTATTGATTGCAAAAAATATACATATATGTATACATATATAATACATCATTGTCTACCTCAAGGTTCTCCCATCACCCATATACCATCTGAAATCTCCTGTGCCCTCTTTCTCCCCTGATCCCACCCTCCCCCCAACCTCTTGTTCTATGCTTCAGGTTTTTTTGGCAGTGAAAAATCTCATTTTCAGTTTGAACTTCTATATGTATGCAGCTGTCTCACTTAATAATGAAGATAGGATTTTGTAATGATGAATCCATCAGACTTCAGAGTGCAAAAACCCATTTGTTTGGATGACATAACATCTTGCTCAGTGACAGGATGGAGCCATGTGTATCCATTTGCACAGATTGTTAACCAGCAATTCTGTAAGTGGATTGTGAAACCATTGGGAGTCTGAAGTCAACTGTCAACTGTGGTGGGAATGTTTACACCATAGAAATGAAGACTCATGACAATTTTCTATTTTCTATCTTCCTTTGTTCTCCAAAGAGCCATGTTACTTGATGACTTGACCAACTTAAAGGTGTAGACACCATCACCAACACCACCACCCCAGTTAAAATCCTGGTACAACTTCAAGCTGACCCTCAATACAGATGGGTTTCATAGCTAAGGAGTCAACCAACCTCCATCCAAGGTTGGCTGCCAACCTGAGGATAGAAAAAAAATTCTGTGTATATGTGGACCTGCAAGGCAAAACTGTTATTCAAGGATCAACTGCACAGTTCATTGTGACTTTGACCTCGGTCAAGTTACTTTAAAATTCAAGTTAGTTACTAAAATGTCTCTCAACTGGATATAGGATTATAGTTAGGCAGACCTGAATTCAAATCCTGACTATTCTTTACTTTTATTTATTTATTTGAACAAGTTGCTCATCTTCTCTGAGTCTCAATATCATCATCTATAAAATGAAAATATGAATCTCTCTCACAAAAAGTTACTAGAGATTTTAAAGACAGAACATACATAAAGCATCTGGCATTTAATACAGTGAAAATTAAGCCGGGCACGGTGGCTCGTGCTTGTAAGCTTCAGCCTACGAAGCGGCCGGGGCTAGGGAACGCGGTTCGAGTCCCACCTGGGGCCCGTAGTGAGACCTAGTTCCAAAAAAATAGCTGGGCGTGGTGGCGTGCGCCTGTAATCCCAGCTACCTGGGAAGCTGAGGCTGGGGATTGCTTGAGTCTGTGGTACCCCGGGCAACGAGAGCCTGCGGTTCCACGGGCAAAAATAGCGAGACCTAGTCTCAAAAAAAAAAAAAAAGGTGAATACAGTGAAAATTAATCCACCCCTAGTCCTTTAGCTTAATCAATTTTTAACACATGAAATACCAGCTTACTTTCAAAACAGCCATTCCCTAGCTCATGAAAGAATATCGTTTCGAGTGACAGAGGTCTGGGAAAGTAGTCCCAAAAAGAATCAGCAGTTGGGAAGCCAGACAGCTAGGTGAGTCCTGACTTACCCAAGACTGCACTCACAAAGTGTTGAAAACTATTTTACTTATAACCAAAAAAGGAAGTAACCTAGAAATAAAATAAAAGGGAGAAATTAAGTGAATTATGGCTTATGCAAATAAATACAAACTATTATTTTAAAAACAATGTTTACAAAAAATTTCAATGGCAAGGGAAAATGCCAATAAGACTTACAATGTTTAATGCAAAATATAGGGTTGGTATTTATTATGTAGAAGATGTGATTTACACATGTGTATACATGCACTTATACTCACACATTCAATTAAAAAATGGGAAATAAATATGCCAAAGCATACACAGCAAGCATTTCTGGGTAATAAGGTTTTAGGTGAACTTTCTCTTCTTTACCCTGTTTGCATTAAAAAAAAAAAACCACTTTATTTTTTTAACAAAATAAAGAACCCGTGCCCACTGCAAGCTCATCTTCGGTGAAGAGTCTGCTGCAGGAACGACGAAGACGGAAGTTTCAAAAAAGAGGTAACAGGGAAATAGGCAGCAGGCAATCACAACCAATCAAGATAATCTCTATAAATTGGAAATCAACCAAGTAAAGGGTGTTCAGAAGTAAATGGGATGCACAAATGATAAGAGAGAAATCGAAAGAGAAAATCACAGGCGTAAAAAAGTAGTTGGGTGCTCAAAGGGGAAAGACTGGGCAGAAGTTCGGCAGTGCAGACTTCTAGAACATTACTGACATTTTCAATAGATATGTTTGGGAGAGATTTCAAGAAAAGCTTTTGCCCTTTAAGAATAGACAGAAAAATTACTTTTTGTCTTCCCATACACTACAGCATTATTTGAAATTGCAAAGCTTGGAGGGGAAATGAAATGGTTACCAGTAGGAGCCTAGAAAAATGAAGTACATTCGTATGATGAAATACTATGCAGTCACTGAAAAGAATCAGAAGATTCTATGTATACTGATAAAGAATGGTCCCCCAAACACTGAAGCTTTTACAAAATGGGGGGCAGAGGGGGCTGGCAAATAATGTGAATAGATACTATTTATATTAAAAGGATGCCCTTAAGGGATTAGAAGGGAGACCTTCACTGTCTATATTTCTTCTACATTTTGAACCACATGAGTACTACTGAGTTAATTAAAAGAAAATTAGGAAGAGCCTCTATTTTTATGACTGAGCTATAATGATTTTTGAAGAACAGAAACTACATTTTCTTAGTCAAGATGATTTTTTTTGAGGTCCTGTCAAAACTAGAATTTCAGTAGTAAATAAAGACTATGATCAAGGTCAAAATCCACCCTCTGAGATTGTCACTAATCTTTTATGATAAAGAGCTCTGACTAGATCCATACTTAATTGCTGTTATTGTGTGTTCAGAGCCCCCTCTGGTGGAAACTAAAGAACATTACAGAATTTTATACCAGGTGTATCACAGTAAAATATCAAATGACAGAATAAGAAATATTTGTAATTATAAGTGCATGTGTATTTGTGTATATATAAAAGCACAAGTATCATAAGATTAATGTAAACTTGTACCATTGTGCATTCAACATTTTATTATAAAAATGATAAAAGGAAATCAAGTAATGGCCTGGAAATATATTAAAGATGTTCAAAGTGTTCAATGTTTTGTTATTAATTTTGAATCACTGTTTTGATCGCTAATCAAGCAACTTCTTTAGCTTATAAAAAGTATTTGCAATATAACATTGTGTAGGCTTAAACTGCATAAAGTAATGACTAGATCTATGTATCTCTTTATCTATCTATCAAAATAATGACCACATCAAAGTTGCTCAACATACTTATTACATCACATGGTACCTTGTATATGTTTGTGGTGAGAACTTTAAAGATATATTCTTTTAGTAAATTTCAACTACACAATACAGTGTGGTTAACCAGTCACTAATTATGTTATATCCACAGAACTTATTCATTTTACATATTCAAGTTGGTAACCTGTGATCACTATCACTAACTGACACTTCTAACCCACCAGCCAGCAATCTACTCTCTTTTTATGATTTTTTTAAGATTTCACATATAATGTCATTATCTCTGATATATTTCACTTAGCAGATGCTCTCATCATTCCCTCCATGTTGTCATAAATGGCAGGAATCCTTCTTTATTATGATTTGATTTATGGTTGAGTAATATTCCACTGAATGTGGGGGGGTGTGGTGTGTGTGTGTGTGTGTGTGTGTGTGTGTGTGTGTGTGTGTAGAAACAGGGAGATAAAGAGATCTGCCTATCCTTGGATCTCAGATTGGACACTTAGATTGCTTTCACAGCTTCCTATTATAATGCTGCAATGACTACAGAAGTGTAGGTATCTCCTCAAAATAGATATTTCAGTGGAATTACTGGTGCATGTGGCAGTTCTATTTCTAATGTTTTAAGGACTTCATACAGTTTCCCATGGTGGCTGCACCAGTTTCATCCCCACCAACCATGCAGAGATCCATTTTTTCTACTTCCTTGCCAACACTGTGCCCTGTTACAATTTGGTTCTTTTTGATAATGCTCCATTCTAACAGCTTGTGAAATGATAACTCAACATAGTTTTGATTTGCATTTCCGTGATTTCTAGGGACAGATGTTAGCATCAGGATTGTTGCTCATCTCACTGCTGCCATTTCTCTTAGCTTAGGTGATATTTTCAAGTTAAAAGACCTCCAAGAAAAGACTCAAATCATGTTAAGAGTCAGGCAGATCTCTTTCGTGACAAGCCCATGACCAGCATTACTTTGTACAAAATAGATTGAGCCCTTCAAAGACCCTGCCCTCACCCTGAGAAACGACATCTGGCATCAGTGTCTTGGAAAACCAAGGCCAATTTTTTTCCTCCAAATAGGAAACAACCTGCCACTCAGTATGCCAGGATGAACAGCCATTTCTATCTTTAGACCTACATCTAAATATACATCAATGACTGTATTTACATCTATCTTCTTCCTAGCTACCAACCTTAAAACTTCACTTCTTTTGGAACAAAGTTCAGCAGCTTCTTAACCCTGAGCACCATCAAAAAGATAGTTTTAGCTCCACTGCCCCTGTGAGCATGGAACAGAGGAAGGGAAAAGGGGAGATCAATACCCCAGAAATTGGTGGATGACAACAAATGAGGGACTTGAGAGGAGAAATAGAAGGAAGTGGCTTGTGCTTAGCTGCTTCACATATGCTATTGCATTTAGTCTTCACACTAGGCCTGTAAAGAAAGCACCAGTTCCCTCATTTTCCAGACAGAGTATGTAGGACTCTGAGAGTCTAACGCTGTATCCACAGTCACACTATCCTATAAGCAGCACGACTGGGTCTGAAAACAGCTGTGTCTACAGAAACAATTCTGCCAAACTGACTCTCAGGGAGAGAAGAAAGGAACCCAAAGTCAAGAGAGGATGGAGGGGAGGAGAGAGAGGAGGGAACTGGGGTAAGATGCCAGCAATAACAAGTGACGAGGTCAGGGACATAGGTATCACACTTTGAACTAGAACTTATTTTTTGCAATTTTTTCTTGTGTGAGTCATGCTGATTCCTGAGTAATTTCTGAACTTCAGTCAAGACCTCAATGTGTAGTGATGGACTAATGTCAGTTTCTATTATGTGTGTTTTTGAAACTCTCTGATGAAATTGCTGACATCCTAGAAAAAAACCTGTCCATCAAAGACATTCTTGGGGGGGTGGGGAGGACAGCTCTGATGTTTTGTAGGTTCATGGTGTATTAACTTAGATGGTGACCAGCTTATCATGTGACCAGCCAGAAAGATTGAGGGTTACTCAATGACTAATTTTTAGTATTAGTATTTTTCATAACTCTTCTATTCATAATTCTTCCATGTTTAACAGTGATTTAGGACAGAATCACTTTTAAATAAAAAAAAATTAAGATGAGACAAATAATGTTATACTGTAAAGTTTCCTCTGAAAACAGAGACCCAAACATTGACCAATAGTAAAATCTGGTTTCTCAAGAAAAAGTTACAAATGAAAATGTTTCTCCACAAAAGGCATAGTGAACTTTCAGTTATTAACTTGAAGAGGTCACCTAAAAATCTTAAGGAAAGGAGTGATTATTATCTCTGACTGAAAAAAGAATGCAGGAATGCATACATCAAGCACACAAACATTCACCTGCAGATATTTTTAAGATATAAAAGAAGCAACATTTTTTAGTTTCCATATTCCCATAACATTTAAGGCTAGCCAGCCGGTGGAAATCTGCAAATCTTCTCATCATCAATCATGAGAAGAATGAATGAGTGCAGTCCACAGGTAGGTGCCAACATTAAGCTAATGTAAAAGTGAAGGAATTCTGGTTTAGAAAGGAAAGGAGAGGAGGGTAGTCATGAGGTCATATGCCTGTTCAAAGGAGATTTGCTTCTTGTTTTCCTACACAGACAATTTGGGAGAACAGCTGCCTTGCCATGCTTCTTGTAAAACCTGTAATGGATCTGCAACCCTGTGTACTTCATGTCCAAAAGGTGGGTGTGGAGGGCAACAAAAGGTGGCAATGCCCATACAATTGATTGCAAGTCATGTACAGGGGCATCTTTCTAGAAGGGGGTTGTCGGATTTGATCTAGTTCTCTCACACATTCCTACCAGTGTAGTTATTCTAGAGAAACAAGGGGACCCTGACCCTCACCAATGATAACTGCCTTTCAAAGGATGGAAACAGAAATAGAAATGCTTCCGATCCGAAAGCTTGATGACATTCTCAGTTGATTTGTTAAGGTGTGTATATATGAAAATTCCATTGTTACATTGCTTAGGTTACATTATACAGGATACCTTGCTCTTTGGAAATGCAATGGCTGGAACCAAAAAATATCAGGGAGGGTAAATATAGGTGGGGTTAATAGCCTACCTGCCCATGCTGTATTTTGTAACTCTGAGTTAAAGGAAAGAAGAAAATAAGAGCAACAATGTCACAGCTCAACAAATTGATTCCTTCATGATCTATAAAAACAAAACATCAAAAATAACTCCCATAAATGAGGGAATATTTTATTAACATTATTTTATTAACATAATGCATTAACATTAAGAATAAAGAATATTATACTCCCATTAAAATAGTCATTAATTTGGAATGTGCAATGTTAATAGTGAGATGGGCTGCAAAAGCAACAGAATTTTAAATGACAGGTATTTTGTGATTCCATTCAATAAAAAATAAAGTTTACACACAAAAGTTGAGGCAATTTTGTGGGCACTTTGGAGTGGAGGGTGATTTTTAAATGATCTTCATTAATAATGATTTTATTTTTAATTAAAAATAGATGGACCATTCATCAAGGTAGAGGTAGGTGGAGGAGTTGTTACTATGTCAGTGTCCTAAAAAGACAGGTTTGGGGAGAACAGAATAGACTGCACTGTACTGCACACATCTGACTGCCTCACACCAGAAGTACAGACTCAGGTGCCAATAGATGAACCAAGGGGATGAGGGGAAGCCTCATGATCACCCAAAGAAAGAGAGTAAAAGCTCCACTGGTGTCAATTTCCTTTCTAGAGCTTGAACTCATCACAGAAGATTTAATACCATTACTAAGTGTTTTGATAGGCTGAAAGAGCGTTTCAGGGACTTTTGCCTTTGGAGCAGTTAAAACCCTGTTGCAAAGACTACACTGTCATGGGTCATGCCTGTAGTCACAAAACATGACTGCAGGCATCTGCATGGATGTCTGTGCTGTTGGAGCTGATACGTAGTGACAGTCTCATCTGCCTTCATCCCTGGGTCTTTAGGTACCTATCTGCTGGCTCAAGCCTGCGTCCCCTCCTGTCCCCAAGGCATGTGGCCCTCAGTGAGGAGTGGCAGCTGTGAGAACTGTCCAGAGGATTGTGTCTTTTGCTCTGAAGCCAGTCTTTGCAAGAAGTGCCAGAGTCACCCAGACCACCTTCTCTTCCTTCATGAAGGCAGATGCTACAGCAAGTGCCCTAAGTAAGTCCCTTCCTTTCACTTCCCACCCAAATCCATTCTCCTTTAGTACCTTGGGGGGGTGTCCTTCCCATTCACCAAACAACTCTTCCCCATCAGTGACTATTCTCATCTGTCTGACATTAGTATTGGCTACAGAACCAGGTGACAGATACCAGATGCACACTTCTCTCTCAAGCTACTATGTATTTTTACTTTTACTTTTGTAAAAATATATTCTTTTTTCTACCTTGGATGTATGATCAAGTGGTTGTCAACTTTTGTCATGTAGTGACAAGCTTCAGAACACATAAGTTTTCTAAATGTTTAAAATCGGTGAGTTATAAGTCAGAAATAATAAAGAATAATACATGGTAGATTGTGTGACTTCTGCATGGTTTCCTTAATCCCTGGTTTATCAATCCTTGACTCATACTTCAACAGTTTATTTTGTTTTGGAACTCTTTGAGCTTCTTGGATTTGGATGGCTGTTTCCTTCTCCAAGGTAGGAAAGGCCTTGACTATTACTTCTTCAAATAAGATTTCTATCTTTTCTTGTAACCTTTCCTTCTGGTAACCCTATCATGCAAATATTCCACTTGATACTATCCTGTGAGTCTCTTTCTAATACTTTTCTCATTTTGTTCATCAGTGGTTGCATTTAGATTTTTTCTTGTGGTTTTATTTTGTTCCATCATTTGGAATTACATTACACTGTTTCTTCATTTTGCTTGTAATTCTATGTTCATTATGGGTTGAGCTAAGCAGTGCTCTTTCCTTATTTTTTTTTTTTTTTGTCTTGGCCTTTATAGTAAGGTGACAGGTATCAGGACAAAATCTAAGTTGTTTGCTGGGATACTGGAATATCTACTTCTTTATAGTTTAAAGCCTCTACCCCATTTGGATAATCAGAACTCTAGTGCCAATAAGGGTACAAAGTGGAGCCATGCAAAACCAGGTGCTCAAGTCTCCCTATGATACAGTGTCTCCCTATGAAGCAGTGACCTGTTATCACCTTCTTCTCTTGGTTAGTTCCTCAGCAGAGATTTCCCAGCAGATTCAGGCTAACACTGATCCATCAACCACAGTCCAACCTTGGTACAGCAGCTTCTGCAATCCAATTGTTTTTCAGAGGCACGGGCAAAAGCGGAGCCATCTGAGAATTGTGGGTTTGGATTCTGGACAAGGCACAACCCCAAAAGGGGTCATAGGCAGATGAGAAATGGGTGTTTCTGAGAGTCTGTGGGTATTGTTCATCAACATCACTTCCCTTGCAGAACTCCCTCAGTCCTTGCTTGTGGTTGTGTCACTCGAAGGGTGATACGGCTGGGAAATAACTGCAATGAGAGCCTGTTAAAGGCACCTTCCACACAACTTCCAGTGGAGGTGCAAGCTCCAGCCACCAAGATCTGGCAGCTATAAACTCAGACCAGAAATTGCAAACATCAGAGGACAATTTAAAGCTAGCAAAGGTTGCAGGCAATGGCAGTACAGGTGTTTTATAGAGAGGACTCTCTGCTGTGAATCCACCAGAGGGAGCCTTCCCACTAGTTCCACAGGATCCACTAGTTCCACAGCCTTCCCACTAGTTCCACTAGTTCCCACTAGTTCCACTAGTTCCCACTAGTTCCACAGCCTTCCCACTAGTTCCACAGGATCTTACTCAAGCCCCCAACTGCCTGGAGATTGCAGGCTCAAGCTACAGGTAACTATCTTGGACAAATGCTGGTCCTCTGGTCAAACAGACTGTTCCTGAGATGTCATGAATGACATAAGGGCTAAAGGTTTTGCTGTCATCTCCTGGCTCCTTGGTTGATTTCTACCAGTGTAACCGTGTAATACCAGCCTTTACCGGCATTTATCTGCCCCTCCAATGCTCAGCCGCAAATCTCTGCTACCTAGAATCTTCTTGTTCTCCAAAGGAGAGCCCCTTATTTTCCACCAGGGGTTATGTGTGCTTCATCTTTAATGCAATTGCTGGTACTAAGGTCTCTGACACAAAAGTGAACCTTTTAGGCTCAAAACAAATAAACAGACAAACAAAAAACGGCTTTGTTTTGCTGTTCTCCCTTCTGTGCTAGGTTGCAGTGCTCTGGTAGCATTCCAAGTGAAATGATGCTATTATGTTCCCTAACCTCTCCAAGGTTTGCTGTTAGTTTTCTTTGTAAAAATACTGATCCTCCACTTGCCTTGTCTTTTTCAGGGATGTGTGTGCAAGCATGCGTGTACGTATGTACAATATAGTTTTGTCATATCTGTGAAAAAAAGTGATCCTGGCATCTTTCCTACTCCACCATCTTGCTGCATTTGTATCTGTTACAAAGTCAGGTCCTGAAAGGTACAGACATAAGTCAAGATACTGACATTTAAGAAGCTTCCAATCCAGTATAAAAGCCAAGCATATTTATTCAATTCTACAATTACATACTTTCGGCCAGGCATGGTGATTGTGCCTTTAAGCTTCAGCCTTTGAAGCAGCCGGGGCTAGGGTTCGCGGTTCGAGTCCCACCTGGGGCCCATAGCGAGACCTAGTTCCAAAAAAATAGCTGAGTGTGGTAGCACATGCCTGTAATCCCAGCTACCTGGGAAGCCGAGGCCAGGGATTGCTTGAGTCTGTGGTACCCTGGGCAACATGAGGTTCCATGGTCAAAAACAGCGAGACTTAGTCTCAAAAAAAAAAAAAAAAGATAATACAGATACATACTTTGCACCTATTAGGCATAAGAACTGGTATTGGAAGCTAAGTAAAGATCAGATGAAGTTTGAAGTTGCAATAAGCTTACAGTGAGTAAGGAAGGTTTACACCAATCAACGTCACACTTCTCAGGACACAATTGTCTCAGTAATTCCAAGAGAATACAAACCGTTTAAAAGTGGGTGCATGTTGGATATTCAGGATGCTTAGGCAAAATGCAGAGTTCCCACTACAATCCCATTAATGTCCATAAAGCCCTCTTTTCTAGATGACATTATTTCTCCCCATTTTACAAATGGGGGAAGAAGGATCATGACCAATATCACACAGCTGATGCATGGTATGGTTCAGAGTTCAGCCCCAATTCTCTGGGTTTAGCCCTAATATCTTTGCTGCCAGAATAAATCCTTTGCTTAGCTAGAACCCTTTTTAAGTTGTCTTTTCTCCCCACAGGGGCTTCTACGCAGACAATGAGACATGTGAACGCTGTAGTTCTTCTTGTAAGACATGTGATGGGAATGCCACTAACTGTCACTCATGTGCAGAAGGCTTTGTTCTGGACCAGGGAAAGTGCCAGCAAACCTGTCCCAAGAGACATGTGGCCATGGAGGGGGTGTGCAAGCCATGCCCAGAGATGTGTGAGGATTGCATCCATGAGAAAATATGCAAAGGTATCTGGGAGTATTTCTGGAAGCAGCAGGCTCCACTGAGTGGCCCTAATTTGTAGTCAATTCTGAGGGTGGGGTACCCTGAACTGGGGGGGCAGTCTCCCTAGTTTAACTGGAGTTCATCTACCTCTGTGTAATTCACTGAGGAATAGACCTGTGAAAATTCCCTTCTTTTATGGATTCTATAAGTTAAGACAGACCAGTGTCCTTGTACAGGATTTCTTCCGCACACATACTGAAGAACATAGAACACGAGTATGCCAAATTCTATCTCAGGTTCTCAAGATACAGACAAGAACCCCTACAAATTCTCTGAAAACCTTTAGTTGCAACTTTTTGCACCTCCAGGGAGCAGATCATCTCTGGATATAAACCCAGTATCATCTGATTAAGTCACCATTTGTGGTCTCCTCTCCCAAGGCAGGGCTTATAGACCTGTGTGAAGTACCTGGGCAGGCTGGACATGGAGCACATATACAGTGAGGTGAAATGAGCCAAAGTAGTAGGGGTTGGGCGAGCACACTGCAAAAGGGATGTGTTCTCCTGTCCCCTGGAGAGTAACTTTCTGCCTCCCCTCCCCCAGAGTGCATGCCTGACACCTTCCTGTACAAAGACATGTGTTACCAGTCCTGTCCCAACCAGTTCTACAAAGACGCAGGCCACTGTGTCCCCTGCCACCAAGATTGCAAAGAGTGCAATGGCCCATCAGCAGAGGACTGTGACGAGTGTGCTCAGAGGTCCTACTTTTGGTCCTTCTTTCTCTACAATGGGCGGTGTGTGCAACAGTGTCCAGAGGGAACTTACAAAGAAACAACGACTATGGTGTGCAAAGGTAAGGACTTCCCAACACATGGCCAAGGGGAACATCACAGGGAGGGAGCCTCGTGGGATGGGTTTCTGCTGAGATGAAGCAAATACTAGGGTTTTCACAGGCCCAGACAGAGCTGTCATCCTATCCTTCTCCCTCCTACTCAAGCATATTGAGAATCTGTGCTGATTTATCATGTATTCTTAAAATGAATTGCTCTTAAATTTTGATGCCATAACTTCTTCTATGGGCAGTGAATCACATAGTAATTCCTCAGGACAGCAGCTGACCAAAAAGGATTCTCAAGTGAGGATTTCTTTTTTTTGTTTGTTTTTTGAGAGTAGGTCTCGCTATTTTTACCTGTGGAACTGCAGGCTCTAGTTGCCCGGGGCACCACGGACTCAAGCAATCCCCAGCCTCAGCTTCCCAGGTAGCTGGGATTACAAGCATGCACCACCATGCCCAGCTATTTTTTTGGAACGTGGTCTCACGTCAGGCCCCAGGCGGGACTCAAACCGCGATCCCTCGCCCTGGCCGCTTCATAGGCTGAAGCTTGCAGGCACGAGCCACCGTGCCCAGCCTTCAAGTGAGGATTTCTAATAGAGATAGTGAGATTTCAAAATTCACCCCAAATTGAAAATTGTTCTTAAAATGTTAAGACATTAGAGGTTTACAGCAGCATAACCAAAGCTGTGGCGGATCATCTCCATGTCACTTATCTACCTCCACCAGTTGTCTCCTTGACGCTCCTTACTTCCCCTCCCCTTCAGCATCTCTTGTCCTGGGATTCCCACTCTATGTCTCATCCAGACTTCAATTTCTACTTCTTCAAGAATGGATCTGTTATTATTTCTGCCACCTTAAAAGTTCATATTAACTTTTGCCTATTTTTCATTAGCTGGGAACAGAAAAATTAAATCAATTGCCCACTACTAGATAATTCTTCTAGCGAGTGAGAAAAGCAGCCCTAGAAAAGGACTTTCCTTTTCTTTCTCCTGCTTAGTAGAGATATCATTAATCTATCACATTGTGTAAGTTGCAGGGACATGTGATGAGTTTATACACACTTATAAATTACTAAATGATGACCAAGTAGGTTTAACTAACATGGCCATCATTCCACAAATTTACCTTTTCTTTTTTTGGTAATAATATTTAAAAGTCACTTTTTAAACAACTTTCAAGTATATGATACAGCATTGTTAACTGTAGTCAAAGGATTCATTCTAATCGATTCCCAGCAGTTATTTCACCTCTAAGTTACCACAAAACAAATGCTATTATATTCCGGAGGCCAGAGCCTTAAACCATAGTGGGAGTTCAAAGGTAAACTCATGTGACAAGAGAACTTCGGATCACCTGTAATCTAGAATATACTCAGGGGATCTACGGCCATACCACCCTGAACGCGCCCGATCTTGTCTAGAATATACTCAGGGGAAGCTTTTGGTAGGACATGAAGATAGACCTTACTCCTGGAGGCTTTCTGCTCTATACTTATGATCTGGCTATACATTTTTGTGTGTTTTATGAAAAGCGCTCTTTACTGTAAATTTTTCCCAACCCTGGAAGAACATGATCTTGAGCTGTGCCTACCTAGCAGAAGGGACACAACTGAGCACATGCACAGGATGTAGAGCTGGGGGACAATTTCCACAAGAATTTTAGCAACAAGGCAAAAGGCCTGCAGTGCTGTCTTGACTGAACTAGGAGAGGAACTGAAGATAGACCTCTAGCCTTTCCCTGATGCTCAAGGTGACTTGTTCTATAAGTGTTTACTTAATCTATCTGATTTAATTTTCTCTTACGAAGGACCCCTGTTTCTCATCTCTACATGCTCACTAGAACTTTAAAAATACACAATGTCTGGGCTCACCTCAGACCAACAAAACTGTTAGAAACTAAGTTGAGGTCTTTCCCTGAAATGCCTATGTACATGCCACCAGTCCAAGGAGGGCTAAGGGAATCTAGCATTGGAAAAATAGTGCAGACCTGACTCTCTAAAGAGACAAAACAAAGGCTCTTATCTGAAAAATTAAGATAAGGGTTGATGTAGAGACACATCTGGAACCAAGCAATCTCCAAATAGGATCTCCTCTAAGAAACACAAGAACTTGGGGTGGGGTCCATTCAGGTCCCCATGAATTATCCTGTACACAATAGCACAAACACTTCTAAAGATCCCATACCCTCCATCAAGGTGCTGGGGAAGAAAGAGCTAGAGCTCTTGTTAATATCTGAGTTCAATTCCTAAGCCTGTCTTTTCCAGTCATGTGCTTAGCACTTTTTTCCTCAATTTCCTGATCTAGATAGTATTAAAAGATAATTATCATGATTATAATACCAGGCATCTACCCATCTAATGAGTGACTAGGAACAGATGATGTACTTTTACGCTTTCAAGTCAGACAGCATAGTACAATACAGAGAGTATCCCTGCCCTCACAGAGCTTACATTCTATTGGAAGGAGATAAGAAAACAAGTCATTAGGAAAAATAAGTGGAAAGGACTGGAAGTTGGGTAGGATCAAGTTGAAATTAGAGGGAAGATATCCAGGAAGATAGGGAGAAATGGGGGATAAAGAGTGCATGTATCTGGAAAAAGAGAATTCTCAGTGGAGGGCATGGCAATGGTTAAAACTTTGAAATGATAATGAACTGTACTTATTATTAGTCTAACAAATATTTATAGAGAGTCTATTGAATTCCAGATCCTCTCCCAGGCACTGTGAATTCATCAGCAAATACAAAAGAACCACTTTGTTCAGAGGTAATGATGTCTTGACAAAGGCTATTTTAGTAATCAACTGAAGGTCTTCAGGGAGGTATGTAAAGATCACAGAAGATAGGATGTCAAAAGATCACAAATTGCAGAGTTGCTTATTTTTGTCACAGTTTGGGTAATTATGACATATTTTACTTATATTTCTAAGGTGAGCTGTTGTGCTTCAGTCTGTATACTGAATAGTGCTGAGAAAGTGAAACTGCCATTTTTACCTCGTTTTTGCCACATGAATGCTCTGGAGCCTCAGAGCTGTACTCATACCTTTGTACAGAGCTCTAGAAATCTCTGGAAGAAAGGGGGAAGGAATGTGAAGACCCTGTCTAGGGGAACTAGAATCCCGCCAGGGAACCCCCAGCTTCTCTCACCCTGTTCACTGTCTCCCACCTACAGATTGCCACACATCCTGCCAGACCTGTTCACAACCTGACACCTGTGTGACCTGCCAGGAAGGTCTGAAGATAACCGACGATGGGGACTGTGTGCCTCATAAGGAATGTGCCCCTGCAGAGTACTGGGATGAGACTTTGGGGTGCCAGCCCTGTCACTCTAAGTGTTTCCGCTGCAGGGGGCCTGCCAAGGACCAGTGTTACAGCTGCCCCCAGGAAAACCTTCTTCTCCGTAAGTTACTTTTCCTCTGAAGAAAGCTTTGTGTTTCCCTCTATCTGGGAAAAAAACCTGCGGATGTTCATTTTTTACTTTGTGTTCAGAAAAAAATGTCAAACCTGCAGAAAGGTGCAAGAATTAGAACTGTATAAGAACACAGCATGTGCCCCCTTTCCCACCTCACCAATTATTCCTCTTTCATCTGTATGCTTTCTCATCTGCTTGCTCTTGCTCTCTCACTCTCAGTGGATATGCAGACACAATGCACTAGAGATTTTTTTTTTTCTGAATGACCGTATAATCTATGGACATACCACCCTGAATGCACCCAATCTTGTCTGAATCATCTGCATAACCTCAGCTCTATTGCATAAATAATGGCCTCTTTCCTACATACTTTTTGATATATATTTCCTAAAATCAGGGATGCTTTTCCAATCTCCATGTTTCACTTATCTTCTGGAACCCTGTTTTCTAATTACCCCAAATTTGAGTGCTAACTATGACCACCTCGGGAGCCTTGTTACACACAGGAAGATGTCTTATCACCACAGCATTGTCCTTCCTTAAACTTGGGATATGAACTAAACTAGAAACTAAGATTTCAGGGTATAACTGAGAGCCAAGTCTCCCACTGGCTAGGTACAGGACGAGCCAGGCTGGTCTCACATTCCCTCATGCTGCCCTTTACCACCACCCCACAGGGATCAAGCTATTTATCAACTAGATAATTCCTCCAGAGGATTTGGAAGATTGAATAACTGCCTCCTCCAGAAGCAATCAAAAAATTACACAGATGTGTTTCAGCCTTAAGAGATTAAGATTTCCCCCTAGTTATCCAGATTCACCAGCCAGAAAACAATCTATTATTAAAATCCATTTTAGCAAAATAGCCTTGGAAAAAATGTCTGTGGAGGACCTGGCACTGTACTCAGTGCTGAAAAATCTGAGGCCCTGCCTCGAGTAGCTCAGACAAAGTCCCAGGACAAAGTCCGAATCCACAGCACCTTTTCAGTAGCTACAAGCTCAGCTTACTAGAGTTTGGAGTGATGGAGACAAAACTTCTTCTAGTCTCACTTTACCAGTGACTCTTGTTGCTAATTCAGGAGATCCTGACTTCCTTCCCATGAAATTAAGCAGAAGCTGGAGAAAAGCTCTAAGACCCATGTGCTAAACTGCAAAACTAGAGAATCTGATTTTTCTTTCACTTTCTAGTTAACCCACCCACACCTTCTACCCCTGAATGTTGAAGAAGAAAAGGCAAAAGTCCGCAACTTTACTGGGATTGGTAGAAAAAGGGCTGGCATGATATGGGACAGAATTATAAGAATCTAACTCTTCTCATTATAAAAGGCAGAAAAGATTTAAGGTTTTAGTTTAATTGTTAAGTCCATGAGCTAAACAGAAACTGTCCAGAGAACTTTCTATCTGTTTTGTATCTGTGCTCATGCAGCACAGGAATTGAACATTTCAATTTATTTAATTTTAATTTATCTAAATTTCAAGAACCATGCTGTGTGGACAGCGCAACTGATCTGAGATTAAAAATCTTACACTAGCCGGGCACGGTGGCTCATGCCTGTAAGCTTCAGCCTATGAAGCAGCCGGGGCTAGGGATCGCAGTTCAAGTCCCACATGGGACCCGTAGCAAGACTTAGTTCCAAAAAAAAAAAAAATAGCTGGGCGTGGTGGTGCATGCCTGTAATCCCAGCTACTTGGGAAGTTGAGGTTGGGGATTTCTTGAGTTCGTGGTACCCTGGGCAATGAGAGCCTGCGGTTCCACAGGCAAAAATAATGAGACCTAGTCTCAAAATAAATAGATAGATAGATAGATAGATAGATAGATAGATAGATAGATAGATAGATAGATAGATAGATAGATAGATAGATAGATAGATAGATAGATAGATAAATAAAAATAAAAATTTTACACTGAAGGGAGCACAGTCAAGGCTAGAAACAGAAGGTTAAAGAGGTGAGGATATATCATCAGATTGGCCCTGAACTTTTTGTTTCCTTCAGTGGACCTTGACTTGTGCCACCCAGACCCTGTCCTTAATGTTCTCCCACCTCCTGGAGACCCCTGTACTTTCTCCAGTTCCTTTTTGACAGACTGATTTCTACACAGCCCAGCACTGCCAGTCTACACTGACCTCAGTTTACTCCCCACTGCTAATGTGCGATGGTCAATTCCGTTTCTTAGGCATTCATCTTGGCTCCTGCGTCTGCCTACCTCCCAGGAGGACATTGTCTCATTCCTCCTGTATCCTCTCCTTCCATGGCAGAGTGGGGAGTGTACAAAGGAAGTCTGGGAGACATATATCATACTTGATACCAAAACAGACTCTTTCCTTGCCTTGGCAGATACAACCTGTGTGAAGAACTGCCCTGAGGGCTACTATGAGGACAACCGCCAATGTATCCCCTGCCACAGTTCTTGTAGGACATGTGAAGGAAGACACAGCATGCAGTGCCTCTCTTGCCAACCAGGCTGGTTCCAGTTGGGAAAGGAGTGCCTGTCCCAGTGCAGGGAAGGGTAAGATGCTCAACACACTTTTTCCCGCATCAAATCCCCAAACCACTCCAGATAGCACTATTAAGGAACCCATTTTGCAGATGAGGAAACAAAGCATCAGAACACTGATTTAATCATATTGAAGTGTACTGAACAAAGCCCAACACCTGGGCTTAACCATTTCACAATAAGGGAATAGGAACCAAGATTGAGCCAATAAAATAATACAAAGGGTAATTACGATTGTCATGTTAGATAGACAGGCCAACTTCACTCATAAGTCAGATCAGTACTCACAAGTCAAAAGCAGCACATTCTTCCCTAGAGTTATCCAGGTTCTTTCTCTGTGGCCCCAGATTTAATGTGTGGGGTCCAAGCACTAGATGTGCAACACTGATTTTACAAAAGGAACAATTTCAGTCAAATGTCTCCATTTATACCCCACTACGTCTCCAACCTGGTTTGCCTCCATAAATATACAAATTAAAGGTTTAGTTACCATAAGCAACCTGGATATACAAATGTATCCTTGAAAAAGCATTTCACAGATAAAGTTTCTCTACTGTTTTTCTACTGGGAAAAGTTGTTTCTAGCAGATGGTTGGTCACCAGCACAGTTGGAAGAAGATTTGACTTGGTTATCCTTCCCTCCACCTCTCCCAGATATCCCCAGAAAAGAAGAAACCTAACTGCATGGCTATTGCTATCTCTTCCTTCCCAGTAGGTAACCTAAGACATTAAGTTTCAAGACTCAGATTGAAGGATTGTAATCTTGGTCATTCTCCAGATTCTTTCACCTGGATTTATACATCTATTTTCTGCAGTCCTGCAGCAATGGCTGCTCATATCACTCATGTTAGTGCTCTCACTCGGTAGCCATGTGCTAGTTTTCAACAGGTTAGTAGAATTGAAGTAAAATTTAAAAAACCTAAGGGGATCAGTAGTTTTGCAACAGAAAAACAAAAGGTAAACCTTCAGGTATCTGTTGTAGTTTCCGTGCATCGGTGTCCAGAGATATGAGATCCTTTACTTTACTATACTTGCAAATGTTTTGTTTACCTTCAAATTAATATATTGCTTTGTTATAGTGAAGTTGAACAGGTAAGCTCAACTCACGTCTCTCCACTTCATTTGCTATTGACCTTAAGTTGTCTAAATTCTCTAGGTTTCAGTTTTTGTATCTGTAGACTCATTAGATTTGAGGATTATCATTTGTAATTCAAATGAACTATGTAAAAATCATAATTATGACTAGTGTAGATAAGTCTAATATGATGTGCCAGGTACTAGTCTAACAACTTTCTATGTAATAATTTTCTGATTTTAGGTACTAATATTGGCTCCATATTAGAGATGAGAAACCTGAGGCAGAGAGATATGTGACTTGTCCAAAATCACAGAATTAATGTGTGATGCATCATGACTCCATGTGGTCTTGCTCCAGGGAGCAAGCTTCTAATAGCTATTTTCTAGGATCTCACCTTTAGGCTCAAAAAAGATGAAATGCTATCTATAAAGTCTAATGTTACTGTTAGGTATATAATAAAAATTAATGAGTTATTACTGTTATGTTTAGTCTCCAAAAGTCTTTTCAAAAGAGGTTACATCTGTTATTATATAAAAGTCAACATCACTCATGTCACTTCATTTTTTAAGGTGTTTTCTATTTTGAGAAATTAAAATATCTACTCAGGTGTATACTTTTCAAATGTTTGCTATTCCTTCATTTATTCCAGTGAAAGCTTTGCAAGAAAGTGGAGAAGTATATAGGCATATAAAAGGCAAAGGCAGTAAGCTACTATTGTGTTGCTACCCTGTGAGATACATACATACAACATATCTGGTTGTGTGTGTTATCAAACTTAGTCCTCTTGAATGACAGGAGGGATTACCATTCCCAACTCACAGAACTCTGAACATCACTAAAGTTATTAGCATAATAGTAAAGAATCTAATGAGCAAAGGTGTAAAGGTCCCAATTGTCAATGAACACTAGTTAACCATGATTTTCCCACCATCACACCTAACTTAGGAGCAAAGCTTAGAATTCAGTCTTTACTTTCCCCATTGATTACAGATATTATGCAGAAAACTCCACTGGACGGTGTGAGAAGTGCAATAAGATCTGCAAGGCTTGTCGGGGACCAGAGCCCACAGATTGCCTGTCTTGCGATCCATTTTTCTTCCTGCTCCGCTCCAAGGGAGAGTGTCATCACACCTGCCCAGCGCATTACTATGCAGACGAAGAAAAGCACACCTGTGAGAGATGCTACCCAACTTGTGACAAATGCAAGGGTAAGGTTTTCCTTCCTGCTTTGCGCCTTTCTAGCCATTGTTTTTGGCGGTTCCTCGCACTTGTCAAACCCAGTGGCAATCCAACATCAGAACCCTGTTCTCTCTCAACTTCTACATCTGCCCTATAGCCTGAGCTGCTTTTGTCTATCGTGAGTTGCTCCCCTCCATCCCAAGATGCTCCTGTCTAGCCTGACATGTTCCTGCACTGCACCACTGCGAGGCAGATCCCTTCAGCCTTCAAATCCAGAAATAGGCATGTCTCCTCCAGAAAATGTTTTCTTCCCGTGGAACCGCAGGCTCACGTTGCCCGGGGTGCCATGGACTCAAGCAATACCCAGCCTCAGCTTCACAGGCAGCTGGGATAACAGACGCGTGCCACCATGCCCAGCTATTTTTTGGGACTAGGTCTTGCTGTGTTGTCCTGAACAGAACTCAACCGCGATCCCTAGCCCTAGCCGCTTCATAGGCTGAAGCTTGCAAGCACGAGTCATCCAGCCCAGCCTCTTCCCACTATCTTTAACAGTCAGCACATTTATTATTTTAGTGTTTTAATTTAAGTGATTTATTTTTAAGATTTCCAATTTTTTCATGGTTTCCTGTTTGTGTTTCATGATTTATTATTTCTCTGACTATTGTTTTCATTTATTTTTTGTGCATCTTCAACAAGCTGATTTTAAGCCATTTGTCATTTTTTAATAATACTATCTAAAGCATATTCATGTTCTAATTCTTGATTTTGTCATTTAGCATTCATTTTATCCATAGAATTTAGAATATTGGTCATATTATTATTTCATTTATTTTTACATTTTAAAAGGACAGGCTTGCTAGGAAAAAGAGAGAAAAATAGAGGCAACTGCATAGTCACAAATGGGCAGGAGAGCAGCTGTCTTATTTTTTAAATGGGATTGGGAGTTCCTCTCTGTTTTCCTTCTCCTCCTTAACTTCTCTTGCCCACCACATTCCCTCTCTCCTCTTTCCTTCTGTCTTTTCCTTCCATTCTGGAAGGGATAATACAGATTCTATCAACAATCCAAAGAGTAGCTGAGAGAATTTTCTGGGTCTGGGTCCATATCTGTGAGGGCAAAGTCCCACACAGACCCCTGTGGTCACAGTAAACCCAGACCCCTGGTTTACACTCTTGTCTCCTATCAAACACTTTTAGTTTTGTTTTAAAATTAACTCACAGGTACCATGGTCCATTTCTAGATCTGCAGCAGAACAGATAGCTGGCTTGAACCTGATTACTAGTTTGCTTTTTTCGCTATCTAGTCCAAAGAAATTTTATCTCATTTCTTTAACTCACCTCTTTTTGGGGTGCCCTTTTTATATTTACTCTACCATTTCAGAATGTTTGGAGTAAACAGGTTATGTCAAAACTTGATTTCACATAAGATTTTACAACATATACAAGTAACTCATGGATAATCAGCTTTGTAGAAGAGCATTGTGTTTCCAAATAATTCATTCTACTAATGCAATTACCTGGGAGAATGACTGTGTTTTGGAGTGTTTCTGTTGTATTGTTTTTAGTGCAATATTTTTGCATGAAACAAGCAAAAGTCAGCCTGTCAGTTTCTAATCTTGTTTCCTCCCTTCCAAAATGACTCACCTTAAAACAGCAGAAGCTATATAGAAAATTTAAAAATGGGATAACAAAATGAGGATTCAGTTCCTTCCTCACAGTGGGAGACCATCAGGCACCCACCATCAGTCAATGGAGCCAATAGACTGAACTTTCTCAGCACTATCTTGATATTCAAAAACAACTTCTTCCCAAATATATATGAATATAACCATCTCCATCTCCAGGAAGAAGGCAGCTTCCATGATCACATATGTCTAAATGGCCCCAAATCCACTTCTCTTTCCAAAGTGGTTTTCTTGAGCATCAGTTGATTATCTCCAATTGCTTGTTTAGTATGTCCAATTGGATGCCAAACAGATGCCTCAGACTTCAAATATAGTTGTGTTATTCCTCAGTCCACTTCACCTCATTCCTAGATGGTTTGTCCTGTGTTCCCATCTTGATTCATAGCTCCTCCATGGACCCAGTTCCCTGAGACAATAGTCAAACCTTTACCCATGTTCTCAAGTCTTATCAAATCTACCTCTTGCACAACTCCTAACTGCACCCTCCTTTCCTGGTATGACAGTATCCCTATCTTTAGACTCATCCCTTCTAACCTGAATTATTCACTAATTCTTTAATTGGTTTTTCTGCTTCTAGTATTCTCCACCATATAACCAACCATTTCTCCACTATGTTCTCAAACTGGTCTTTCTACGTGACAAATATTATAAATACCTCTACTTAAAAATGACTCCCCATTGATTTTAAAATCAATGATAAAATCATAAATTAGCAGCTCTGCATATCCATTTGTTTATCATGGTACCCTCCTCATATCTCTTACCACCTCTTCCCCCAATTCTCCAAGTCAGGAATAATTAGTAACTGAACACCTGAACCAGCCTTACCCTTCTTCCTCTGGAGCACTCTCTCCAGCTTGCTCAGCCAGACTTCTTTCTGACCCATTGGAGTCAGCATCTCCAATACAAATCCTCCCCTAATCCCCCCATTCTGTGGTCCCTTAGTACTGCATCCATTCACTCATTTATTTAACCAACAAATATTTATCCAGCAGATGCACCAGACCATGACCATACACTGTGGACTAGACAGAGAGCATATTGAGTAATTGTTCACTTAGTCTGCTCTAAACTGAGGTCCTCAAAAAGTACAGATGAATGTGTCTTACCTTTGTTTCTCTAGCACTTGGCGCTATCATACGAGCACATAGCAACAATGACGAGTCGCTTCTGGGACACCCCAGGTCAGTCAGTCACTGGGAGGCTGTGCCTGGGTCTCTGGGGACAGCTATGTGTTGGTAGGAGCAGCGGTGGCCTAGGACACAGGCAGAGCCCCAATCAGGGTGGTGGCTATCATAGTTCACTATATATCTGAGGCAAAGGAGCTCTCCCCTCCTTGTGGTCTCTACCTAGGGTCCACGACAAAGCTGACTTATGCACGTGACCTTCCAACAGCTCAAACTGCACGGGAAGTTTGTATCCAACTAGGAGGTAACGGAAACGCTTAAGGGGCTGGTTCACAATCGCCAGTTCTCCACCACAGTCTTCATTCTCTTGACAGCAAGGCAGAGGACAAGAGTCTGGGGAAGACTCTCTGACCCTCCTCCACTGCCCAGGAGTTTCTCCACTGGCATCAGGGTGACTGCACGGGCTTAAAATTGAGATTCCCGCCGGGCACGGAGGGGTGTGCCTGTAAGTGACAGCTTATGGAGTCGTGGTTGGGACTGGGGATCGCGGTTCAAGTCCCACCGGGGCAAGACAGAGAGTCCTAGTCCCAAAAAATAGCTGGGTGTGGTGGCGTGTGCCTGTAATCCCAGCTATCTAGTCTCAAAAAAAAAAAAAAAAAAAAGTGGCAGTTTGAGAAACAGATACTTAAGAGTATCAACATCAACAAACTGTGGGGGGG
>PVHY01016817.1:0-32882 GCA_004024945.1 Uropsilus gracilis
GGGAGGTGGGGGGGGGGGATCCACTGGGGACTTGGGGAGGTGGGGGATGGGTGGGCAAGGCCAAATGATACAGAAAAGGGGGAAAACAAGTGCTGACATCATCTAGATTGAAGATAATGAGGTCTGAACCAGGACAGTGGCCATGGGTAAAGACACTCAAGGATGAAACCACTGCCAAGGACATAAAACTCACAGACCCGGCAGCAAGTGGAAGATGAAGACTAAGGCAGACACAAGGCTGGTCAGGCCTACCCTAGTCAGGCCCACATCAGTACTCCCATTATATTGGGGGATAAATTCAAGCAGTTATAAAAGGCTGTTTAACACTGCTATTTTGTTGTTTAAGATTTCCTCTCCAAAGCATACACACTACTTATCCATCTGTAGCCTTCCTGAGATAGACTCAGCATGCACAAGCACTCATGTATATATATTCATTCTTGGTTTGTTTTTGCTGTTACAAATAGTACATATTTAGGACAATAAAGATAACAACAAAGTCATATTTTAAAACATGATGACCTCTCCTTAAATTGTCAGTTTCTTTTTTACCTTTGAACACTGTGGTTCATTCATACAGAGACTCTTCCTGAGTGCTCTTCAGAAGGCAGGGAAGAGCCTCCAAGCCTCTCCAGAGAGCCCTAACACTTGCAGGCAAAGCACGATGGCCAGGATCAGGTTGAGGCTGGGGCACAACGTGTGACCCTCCCAAACACACAGTGTGAAGAAGGCTTTGCCAATACGCTGTGTTATCTACTGCTGCATAACAAATTTCCCCAGCACAGTAGCCTAAAATAACAGTGATCAAGCATTACCTCACCAAATTTCTGTATCAGAAATCTAAAGGTGACTTAGTTTGGTGGCTCTGGCTCATGCTCTCTGGAAAGACTGTAGTCAATACATTGGTCAAAGCTGCAGGTATCTGAAGGTGTGACTGGGGCTTACAATGTGCTTCCAGGAGAGAGTTCTCTTGTGGCTGTTAACAAGAAGGCTCAGTCCCTTGCCTCAGGGAACTTTCTAAGGCTATCTGAGTGTCCTCATAACTCAGTAGCTGGTTCCCCCAGGGAAAGATTCAAAATGAAGAGGTAGCGATAATGTCTTACAAGACCCAGCCTTGGAAGCTGCACTCTACCATACCTGTAATATCCTACTGGTCATACAAATTAGCCCGTTTAACAGAAGCTACAAAGGAGCTACAAGGGTACCAAGAAGAGTAGATCGTGAGGAACCATCTCAGAGGCTAGACATAAGTGTCCTATGTCCTGATTTGCTCTGATATTGTAGATATTTCTGTTTCCACACAGCATCTTATCTAATAGATTTAGAGCTTGTGACAAGTTCCATTTTCTGTTTAAAGTGATCCTATGACAGTATCAATGTTTCAAACCAAGTGGAAATCTAGTTAATGATTTTGGCAAATCTTTAGAAAAATATTCATCAGGCAGAGTTTAGAAGGTCAACAAGAGTAGATTGAACAGTATTTCTGATAATAAATTTAAAGTCTTTTTTTCCTTCTGATATTAAGGATTGACTATTTGCAATATTAGAGTGGTGACACTGTTCTTGGCTCCTTAATTAACCCCTTCTCATTTCTCTGCCCAGCCCTGATGCTTCAGCAACATCCACACTGGAAATGCTTCTAGTGACTGTGCTCACCCCTCACTCCCCACCCCCTCTGTGATGTCCACTGTTTCTGCCTTGTTCACACTCTTAGGCCCTAAAAAGCACCTATACATGGCTCATTGCTCTCAGAACACACATTTCACTTGGGAAGCTGGACAAGCATCTCTCTACTATGTAAGTGTATAAAGATATTTCCAGGGTTGACTCATAAGAGTCTTCTAGACAAGAAACAAAAATTTCCTTCCTATAAATTTCAGACCAACATGCCAAATGTTTCCCTTCATCCATGATCCCCATTTCCACACTCACCACTTGCAGACCAACACATTTTACAAATTCAGGCAACCAACATAAAACAAAGAATGCAAGCTGACAAACAAAACGGGGCCCTCCAAGACTGCACCCTTCCTTTTCTGCTCTTCAGCTGAGCAGGGTCAGGTAATAATTCCATTAAACATGGAGCTGGATTGCTGAAGAAATTTCAAACAGTCCTTATCTCCATAGTAAGGGTTAGCATGAAAAAAACCATCTAGAGAATTCTACCTTACTTGTAAAGACCAGAGCAGACCTTTTTCCACAGTAGAAACCTGTTTGCATCTCACACTCATACACATACAAACATCACTTAAGTCTTTCGTGATTTCCATCACTCATGGAAAACAAGATCCTTCAGATGCAACCAGGCCAACAGGAGCTGCTCCCTGCTTTCCTCACCAACTCATCTCACCAAACTTGCCATTGCCTTTCATAGCCCACTGGTCTTCATGCCACATGGTACCTTCTTCCACAGGCTCTTTGAACATGCTGTTTGTACTGCCTGAAACATTCTGTGAGAGCTTTTGCAGTCTAGTTACTATCTATTCATCCTTCAGATCACTATCCTCATTTTCTTTAAGAACATCCCCTCCTCCCTCCATTTCAAAGTGCTTATAACTGAATTACGTATTTAATGTGATTAACAGAGTGCTTACGTACCCATTTTATTCCCATAACCCAGCTCCATGCTGCCTGTGCTAAATGAAATGCTCAATAGATATCTGCTTAATTAATCCACGGCAATGAATCAATCAGTTATGAAATGAAGGCTTCAAAACCTAGAGTAACAATTCACTCCCAATGGCAGGGAGTCCCAGCAGGCAATTGAACATCAGATCTCCTTAGTGATTTAAGCCAAGTCCTGGTCATTCCTCCTTTAAGAAAGGAAAGGGGCACTAGTTCTCTGCTCTGCTCCCAGGGGCTGCAGCCTATGTTGGATGAGGTGCAAACGCGACAACACGACCTTCAGAGCAGGCTGCTTTGCTGCTCTTCCTGAGGCCAGGCAAGGCTTTTCACCTCTTCTCCACCCAATTAAGTTTCAACACTTTGCCTTCACACTGCATGGGAATTTGCTGTAATTTCTCAGTCATCCAAGTGCCCTGGGTGTTTCTGGAGGGCCCGCCCACCACAGTGGCACTGGGGAAGGGTCTTCCTACTTCAACTAGTGCAAGAGGCTCCAAGACACCAACATTTAAACTGTTCAGTGTCCTCCCCAGCTCTGGGTGAGGAGTCTTCCAAATGAAAATCTTTCTCAACCCTTCCTCCTGCACTGAGACACTCAAGCCAGCATGCCCTCACAACACAGCGCAGTGCCGTCTACTCACCTGCAGTCCTGACAACACACCCAAAAGGAGAGCTCCTTCGATAATGCTATCCTCAGGGAATGAGGACACATTTTACAAATGTCGCCTCACATTTTATAAAGTCCTACTTTCAGGCAATCTTAACTGAAACTGGAATCTAATCAATTTTTTATATCAACAAAATATATCTTAACTCATCCCCTAGGTCAACATCCTTTCGTTGTCTTATATTTAAACTTTCTAGCAACTTTAATTGTTAACTCTGAGTTCCTAAAAGGTGAGGATATCCAAGGGGTGCTACATGTTCAGAAACTTTTGGAGAAGCCCTGGGAAAGGAAAGCATCTTAAATATTTGTAGAAGGCACAGGGTGGCTACTAGCTGCAAGACTGATAAGCTGTTTTTCTCTGAAAAGTTGCCATCCCAAAAGGTCAGCATTTCCTGGTAGTTTACCCTGCATTCACCTCACCTATGATACCCTTAATTTGCAAGTCTTCTTTTCCCCAAAAGACATGAAAACATCCTCAAAGTGCAAAAGCACCATTTACTACCTTTGAGGCCTTGGTGATCAGTTCCAGTGAAAGACACTCAAACATTTGATGTGAAAGGAAACAGCACATTTGGGACTCTTGCTCTGTCTTCTACAACCCCCAACAAAGTCTTTGGTAGATCAACTGAAAAACCAGGACCAAAGCACAGGGATGCCCTGCTCCCTATTCACCAAGACCCCCCGAGAGGCTTCTCCTGACCCACACAGCATTAGAATCAGTTGGGATGGGGTGGAGTGCAGGGAGACCCAGGGTTTTGGTGGAGGGTTTAAAAAAAAAAAAAAAAAAAAAAAAAAACCACCCTTGTGTGCCATACCAGGCCTCTTATTCAACTATTTTTTAAGTCAGTACTGAATAACAGAACTGTGAGGAATTGTTTAAAGGGGGGGAGGAGGGAGGAAAAAATAAGGCTGTTTTTAGCTTTGTAGCTTTCCCATTTTACTTCTGCAGATGAAAAATTCTGTATCACTCTTCAACTAGTGCATGAGGCTCCAAGACAGAAGGACACATTTTTCTTCACCTGGGCAGCTGACTGCAAACCTCTCTGCTTCCCTGGCATTGATTATCTGAAGTTTAAACGCTGAGAAATAAGACCTTAAAAAAATAAAAAACCGTTTTGCTTACTAACTTGGCTCCCACAGAGAAGACAGAAATGAGATTTTACACTGAATTAGCCTTCTCTTATGGGAAGTGATTCCCTTGATCCCAAGATTAGCACTGGTTTTACCCTATATGACCCTCTATTGACCCTAAGCTTTGAAGGAAAGCATTCACAGACTGGTAGGAAAGAGAGAAGGGACAAAATCTAACAGTATGGGAAAGAAGCACTGAAGCGCATATTTGTAGAAACCTGAATGACATTTCCAAATTGTGGGTGAAACCAAAACACATTTGAGGATGATTGGGGGGAGGGGGGGGAGTTTCAAAATGACTGAATTTGAGTAAGATTTTGGTGTTTTTACCAAAAACACCGTATAAAACATGGTCATAATATTAGAATTCAACTATGAGCAGAACAAGACAAAAGTATATAGACTCGATATGTAAATAGACAATGCAAAGACCAATTGCTTTCAGCAGTTTCTCAAACATATTCTGAAGCAAGCTGAAGCTTCCTCCCCTTGCCTCCCTCTAACTAGACCTGGATGCTTACCCTCAGGCTTTTGAGCTTTCTCATGTCCTCTCTTTCCTCCTATCCTAAGTCTCTATTCTTGCCTCTGTCCAGAAAGTCCCCCAACAATGGCAGCTCTGTTCCCCCAACCATGTGAACTCCCTCACTAGCAAGGCCACCCAATAACAGGTCCACCTGGCCCTCAGGAGCCAGTTACTCCAAGGAGCCCCACTGGAACCCAAGGTGACTACAGTATTTCCCATCTGCCAGGGGGCTGCCTACCTCATGGTCTGAGGCAATGTCTTTGTCCCTTTTCCCCCTAGCCTGATCCCCAGGTTCCTGGGGGTTCTCCATGTCTTGCCTCTTCCCTGCCCTCTCCTACATCTAAGTCAAAATACTAAAAGATCAGGTCCCCAGAATGCCCTCAAACCACAACTGTTGCCATTTCTATCTTAACTCCTTTTGTGCTTTAAATCATAAAAAACTGAAAATACTAGCAAAAGTACCTAGAACACTTATCAGCATATGGCTAATCCATACCCCCCCATCCATACCCCCAACTCATTCCCCGCCCCCAACAGAGTCTTAAAGCAATTTCCAGATAGTCTCTCATTTCATCCATAAATGCTTCAGTGCCTCTCTTTAATAGATAAAGACTCCTAAAAGGAATAACACTATTTCACCCATGAAAAATGTGCTTGCATTATTTCATACTGTTGAACATGGAGACGGTATTTAAATGGCCCGAAGGATTTCAAATATTTGAGTTTTACAGTTGCTTTGTTTGAATTGGGGGCCAGACATGACCCATGTACTGGATCTGTGCCTTTGCCTCTTCAAAATCCCTTTTAATCTGTAACCACATAACTTCTCCTGTACAAGGCTATAGTCCCGACATACAACTCAACTCTGCCACCCACAAGGAGCTACTTATGAACCCCAAATGTCCTCAGTCTGTCCTCAAATGTTCAAGTACCTTTCACAGCCCACCTAAATACAGCCCCTCCATGAAATCTTTCCTGATTGCTACCAGGCCCCTTCTGGGCACAAACCAACTTCTATATTATCTTATGCCATTTCCATTGGGGCAAGCACACTTTCCTTCTGTAATTAGTTTGAGTGTTACTTTAATTCCCCCCTTCAACCTCATGAAGACTAGATTCTATCCAGTTTATCTTCATAAACTTCAGAGAACTTAGCATAGTCTTACACAATGCAACTGTTTGAGAAGGAAATTTACAAATGTTTTATTTAAAATTAATGTAAAAGGTAATGTGAAAGGTGGTAAGAGTATCTTACATATCTTCCCCTCCCTCTCCCCCAGTTCATTTAAGTGATATCTGTGCATAATTGCCATATGTGGAGTGCTCAGAAAGTGCCGAAGGACCTAGAGGTCATATCACCCAACACTAAAGTAAAAGTGGCCCCTCCTTTTTCATCCTCAAGATCTGCAACTTTTAGGTGCAAACCTTGTCCATCAAGGTTAATGTTAACATTTAAGATTCCACTTCAACAGTCGAGATTTGTTCATTTTCCTGATGAACAACTGTGTCATAAATGAGACTCCCCAAACCCCTCCAAAAAAGAAAAAAAAAAGCTCTAATGCTGGGTCACTGTATGGTCATGACCCTTGGGCATCTCCCCTTTGGTCTATCCATTCCTTGAATCCACAAATGTTCACTAACCCCCTATTACGTGTCAAGCATATAGAGGTAGCAAAGTGGAAAATAAGGACAGGCTTTAGTATGAAAGGGAAGGAAAAAAACAGCAGCAGTATTTCCCACAATAGCAGATCCCTGGAAGCTGTAAGACCCATGAAGTAACTAGTTCTTAGGGGTGCTAGAATTTGAAGTGAGAAAACCGAAAAATCTAAACTGTCTGTGATTGTCTTTTGCATGAGGGATGAGAATAGGCAGGGTTATAGGGGTAGAATAAGAGAAACTAACAGCTGTTGACCATCTTCAGCTGTGGCCCTCCCAAGAGGGTGATTATCTCTTCAAATAGTTCCAGCCACATAAACCCAAGAGGACGAGGACATTTCCTTCTCAAAATGGAAAAAGCATAAAAGGACAAGATGTCATGAGGAGTAAAACTATTTAGGTATTTTCAAAGAACACTTGACAGATAGCGTTCATTTTCTAGTGGACAGCAAGATGCAGTTCCCTACAAGAAAATTCAAGCAGCTTGCATAAGCACCCCCAGCCTCTTCGACAGCAGAGAAATTCCACATACCCTAGGTATTCAAGAATTCTCAGCTGTTGAGCAATCAATCTGTTTTATTTGAGTCTACGAAAACTACTTTTATAGAGACTCTGTTTGGAATATCTGTAAAATTCTTAATACAATTTGACAGTGTTCACCAAATGTTCTAGTAACTTAAAACTTTGAGTGCTTGAGTTCAGGCCAGGATGAAATATTTGTTATTTGACAATGATAAAAGTGCACTTAGGGGTTCTGAGTCCTGGGACAGTGGCAAAATTTGGGAAAACTGATGACAGACAGCTGAGCAGCTTTAAGACTTACCAAGGAAAGAAGCAATGAATTAAAATGTCAATTTTTAGTCAATGATGGGTGGGCCCTTCCTGAGACAAAAAAAGGGTAAAATTTACACCACTCTTTACCAAATTCAAAAATTACATTTAACTCAGTCTCCTCCAAGAATAGAATAAGAGTTTAATCTTTATAATACCAACATGTAAATACTCTAATAAAAAGATAACATCTGGACAGTCTATTGACACTTTTCCCATTAAATATGATTCTATCTGTTCAGCAACCACTTTCAGAAACACAAGTTGAGTGTAAAACACAATCACTATTCTGTTAGAAAATTGAGGGTAACTCCAAAGCAAGGCAGAGAAATTCATAACAACAGCAGTTTTCCAGAAAGGACCTCCCATAACCCCATCAGAGAAAATACAACAGGAATCACAACACACAGCAGACACTGGAAACCCAGCCAGGAGGGGCTTTTGTCTTCCACTTAACTTCACGCATCAGACACTGCACAGCTGTGACTGTGCTCCAGGCACTGTGCAAAGTTTAGGAGCTAAGGATCCTGCACTGCTGGCTTACAAATGTTTTGTGATTGGTTTATGTTATACTTTGCCCCTTAACTTGAAGCAATGTTTGAATATGAAAAGACCTTATATCAACATCCAGATATAAGGCTTCTCCTAGAAAATGGAAAGATGTAGCAACATGAGTCGAGTAGCATTCCTTCACTAGCAACTTTCAGCTGCAGTGGAGAATAACTGACCCTATAGCAAAGGACACATTCCCCATCATGACCTATTGCACCCCAAGAACACATACAGAGCTTCTTTTGTTTATGTTCTTGTCTGGATCATGAATTTGTCACTTCAACTCTAGGAAAAAATGATATAAATACACCCCCCCCCCCCGCCCCCGTATAAAGTTCAGAATCTAAAGGACATGACAAATTACAACACAGTATCCTAAGAAGTAGTAACTAACTCCACCAAGGTAAGTGGAGGAGTCTAGCCACCTCACAGGAGAGAAGATATTTGGGGCTGATCATGAAGAATGAGAAGTTGTTGAAGCAGAAAAGTGGATGGAGATCATTCTATATACAAAGAGGAGAGAGGACAAAATACAGAGTTTTCTGGAGATGGGCTAAAGAGAGAAGGAACTTCTATTGGCTAACACACTAACAATTTTAACTTAAATTTAGGATAATAGGAGCCCAGCAAATTACTTAAGCACAGGCTGATATGATCAGATTTCTTCAAGAAAGATTTTGGTTGCATGACAGACTATAACCTGGGGCAAGAGTCTTCCTGGCATTCACCCCATCATATGCAAAGGGGATCCCTTTATGCTACCTTCCTGGTGCACTATGACATTATGCTCTCTGCCAATGACATTATGTCTTGGCTATCACACTGTTATTTCTTTCACAGACTAATTGGGCCAATCCAATTATCCTTCTTGAATTGAAATAATGAAAACGCTATAATCTAACAGACAGTATTTCACCTTCAGAGGTCAATAGCTAGTCTACACAGATTGTCTCAACAGCAAAGATTCCTCAATATCCAATATAGATATCCTCTGTCCCCTACCATGTTTCCATTCCCCACTTATAATATCTGTGACAGTAGAGTGCCCAGAAGCTTCCAATAAGATAGCTTGTATTCCACATGGGATATATTCCTGGAGAGAACACATATTAGGTCACAAAAATGAATAAGTTCAGTAAGATTGAAATCATACAAAGTAACTTATCTCATCACAATGGTATCAAACTAGAAATCAAGCACAAAAAGCAAGCAGAGTAAAAACTCAGTATATAGAGAATGGAAAATATATTACTTAATGACTATTGGGTTAATGCGGAAATCAAAGAAATTTAAAATACAAATGAAAATGAGGATACAACAAACCAGAATCCATGGCACACAGCAAAAGCAGTATTAAGAAGGAAGTATATAGCAGTACATGCATGCATCAAGAAACAAGAGCCCACTGTGTGGAGGACCCTCAAAAAATTGAAAGTGGACTTACCATTTGACCCAGCAATCCCACAACTGGGAATCTACCCAGAGGACATGAAAACACTAATTCAAAAGGACACCTGTACGCGCATGTTCATTGCAGCTCTGTTTACAATTGCCAGATTTGGAAACTAACCAAATGCCCCAAAACAGTTGATTGGCTAAAAAAAATGTGGTACACATACACAATAGAATACTACACATCAATCAAGGAGGACAAATACGTGTCATTCACTGCAACATGGATGGAACTAGAAAGACTCATATTAGCAGAAATAAGTCAAAAAGAAAAGAAATACAGGATGACCTCACCTATATGATGAATATAGGGAAAAACAAACAAACAAATAAGAAAGAATAAAAACAATCAATAGGACTGAACAATGGAGCGAGAGAGGAGGAGGGGGAAGGAGAGGGAGGTGAAGATCACAAAAGATCAGGAAGTTATTGAAGTGGGAAAGTCCCATGGTACACAATAATGCAATAATATAATATAAATATAAATACACATATATATGCAAATTCAAAAAAATTGTAAATTAAATTAAAAAAAAGAACAACCATCAGAGATAGTTGACATCCTCTGTGGATATCTCTTATCCTATTCCCCATTATACATTCCTAGAAATAATAATTAATACACTGGAACTGATGTTTGCCATGCCAGTGGTATGTGAAACTTTTAAATCACACATCAGTTAATAATATATTGCTTTGCATGGTTATAATTTTGTAATTATGGTATTGTAATATGTATACCTATCTATATAACTTGTTTTCCCACAAAAATTTTTTTTAATTAAAAAAAAAAACACAAGAGCTCAAATAATATTATCTCTCACCTTAAAGAACTAGAAAAAGAAGAACAAAACTAAAACCAGCAAAGCAAGGAAATAATAAAATCAGAGCATGAAACAAAAATCAAAAATAAAAAACAAAAAAAAGTAAGTACAAAGAATTAAAGCTGGTTCTTTGAAACAAGTTAGCAATATAAACAAACCGCTAGCTGAACTAAGAAAAAAAAAAAAACTAAACTAATCAATAGAATCAGAAGTGAAAGACAAGTTACAACAGGCACTTGAGAAATGCAGAAGATCATAAGGGATTACTATAAACATCTATAGACCAGCAAACTACATAAACTAGATGAAATGGACAGGTCTTTATAAATCTATAATCCTCCGAAACAGAGTAAGGAAGAAACAGAAAACCTGAACAGATGAATTACAAGCAAGAAGATAAAGTTCTTGAACAAAGGAAAAAAAACACAAAAAAAGATGAGGACAAGATTCTCAAAGTCTCCCAACAAAAAATTGAGACTTGGAATATACCAAACATATTTTTATGAGGTCAACATTACCCTGATATCAATACCAGAAAAAAGATATCACAAAAAAGGAAAATTACAGAACTATTTTCCTAATGAACATAGATGCAAAATTCTCAACAAAATCTTAACATATCAAATTCAGCATGCATCATGACCAAATGGAAGTTATGCCAAGGACATAGAGATAGTTCAACATTCAAAAATCAATGTAATTCACCACAACAAAAGGAAAGATAAGTGATCACATCAATAGATGCAGAGAAAGCACTTGATAAGATTCGATCCATTTATAATTAAAAACCCCAATAAACTGGTTATAAATAGAATATACCTCAGCATAATGAAATCCATATATGCCAAATCCACAGCTAACATCATTTCTAACAGTAAAAGACTTTTTCCCACTGTGATACGGTAGAAGACAAGAATATCCACTTTCACCACTACCAAATCCATGGAGTGTTAAAAGTCCTAGCTAGAACAGTTAGGCAAGAGAAGGAAAAGGAAATACCAAATTAGGAAAAAGTAAAAGTATCACTCTTTGCAGAAGGCATGATAATATAGATAGGAAACCCTAAAGTATTCACTAAAAAACTGAAACAATAAGTGAAATCATAGGTTAAAAATCAATTTACAAAACTCAGCTGTTTTCCTACATACAATGAGTTAGAAGCAAAAGTCAAAGAAGAAAATTCTATTGACAATCAAATTAAAAATAATTAAATGCATAGTGTTAAATTTAAAGAAGGTGAAAGACCTGCATCGTGAAAACTATAAGGCAATGTTAAAGTAAATAGAAGACACTAAGAAATGGAAAAAAGATATTTCCCCACTTATGGACTGGAAGAATTAACCTGGTCAACATGGCCATCTTACTCAAGCAATATACAGATTCAATGCAATCCCTATCAAAGTTGCAGTGACATTCTTCAAGAAAGAGAACATTACTAAAATTCAGTTTTTCACAATTACAAAAATTCTGAAATTCAGACCTTTAAGAACCAAAGCACTCTAACAAAAATGAGCCAGAATGGTGGCATCACACACCCAGATGTCAAATTACACTACAAAAACATAACTATCAAAATAGTATGGTATTGGAGCAAAAAGAGACAGAGAACAACTGAAATAGAATTGAGAGCCCAGAAGTAAACCAACACTTAAATGGACAAAAGTTAACTGCTGACAAAGAAGTTAAGAGTATGCACTTTAACAAATGGTGTAGGGAAAACTGAACAGCTGCATGAGAAAGAATGAATCTAGATCAATTGCTTCCTCAGTCTTTTGGATAAGATCAAATGTTAAATGAATCTAGATCACAAACACCATGCACAAACATTAACTCATGGATAAATGTCTTAGACCTAAGAACTGAAATGCAGATGAAAATATAAGCAAAGCACTCAATGACAGAAGCTTCAATGATGTGTCTAAATGTGTCTTTACCGCAAGAGAAACAAAAGAACATAAACAAGTGAGACTATATCATACAAAAAATGTTCTGTAAAGCAAAAAAACCTATAACTAAACAAAAAAGCACCCTCTGAATGGGAGAAAATATTTAGAATACCACACATATAAGGGTTGATAAGAGTTATAATAAGGGCTATTAAAAAAAAAAAAACTCATGCAATTCAACTGCCCAAAAAAAGGCAACTAAATCAAAAAACAGGCTGAAGAGCTAAACATACATTGCTCCATAGAAGACATATGGTGGCCAACAGGCACATGAAAAACTGTGCACTATCACTTATGAGGAATGCAAATCAAATACACAATGAGATATTATCTTACACCCATAAAAAGGTTCATATCCAAAGGGTCTGAAACAACAAATGATGACAGGTGTGGAAAAAATGGAACCCTCCTTTGCTGTTGGTAAGAATGTGGATTGGTCCAGCCTCTATGGAAAAGTCTTAGGATTTCTCAAAGTATTAAAAACAGATCAACCAATGACCCAGCAATTCCACTCCAAGATCTCTATGCAAGAATACAAAAACACTAATTCAGAGTAGTATTACTCCCATGCATTCCCTGTTCACTGCAGCCAACTCATGGAAATACTAACTCATGGAAATAACCTAAATCCATAAAGATGGAGGAGTAGGTTAGGAAGATGTGGTGTACATACACACACACACACACACACACACACACACGCATGCACGCACACAATGCTGAATTACCCAGTTATTAAAAGAAGATAAACTCTCATCAATCATAACAACATGGAAGCAAAGTAAGTTATAAGGAGAAAGACAAAAACCAGATGGTTTCATTTATGTATGAAATACAGAGAAACACAACAGGATCAGATGGCAGCAAACTAAGTGAACCCCAAAACTCAGACTATAGAATTGAGGTTACCAGTTAGGGAGTGGAAGGGGGATTGCCAAGTGGAGAAGGTAACAATGGACTGTGGCAAAGGACTGTGAGAATCTTGATGGTGGGTGTGGTGTGAGCCTATACCACTGTGTCATATACAGTGCTATTATCTCAACAATATTAGCTAAATAAAAAAAATTGTATAAAAAGGCATCTCTATCCTACATGTGGTACAAATTTAATTTACCTTCTAGTCAAACCACCATAAACTTATCTAAACACCAGCCCATCCCCAATTACCCTTCATGGAATATACTGTGTTAACTCAAGCTCTGATACAAATCTGAGGTGGTAAAGACATACTGGGTCTCAAGGAGGATCATTTTGCTCGGCAGTCCATTGGTGTATTTGTAGCCAAAGAAGCAACTATGCAGAAGGACCATTAGCAAGGACACCAGGCTGTTGCACACAAAAGAAACGGGGATGGAAAAAACAGGCATGTCCCCTCAAAGCCATGAAAATAAATCAGGTTTGCTTTTCTTCCTCAAACTAAACCAAATCTCAAAAAAAAAAAAAAACCGCTGAGAGGCAACTCAGCAAGCTCTTTTTAAAAATCATCTCAGTTATAATAAACCCAAAGTGTTTCCCAGATTTTTTACTGCTATGACAAACAAACCCGTCTTTCACTTGTCATTTGCAATTACCACACCATAATTGAAAATCACTGAATCACTATAGAGCTTAGGGGAGAGAGCGCCTGCAAGCTCCGAGCTGTCACTGCAATCATCACAGAATAAACAAACCATCTCAAGAGCTCTTTCTTCACCATCTTTCACCTATATGCTGCAGAAATTCTAACAAACATACTCTGTAACTCCTCTCTTTCCCTAAAGATGGCATGATAGTTCAAATCATTCCCCCCTTCAAAACACTGCTTTTCTCTTCAACAGCCAAGTTGAGGCCAGCACCAAAAGACCTTGACATAATTTAGCTCTCTTTGTAGGAGCCAAAAATTCAATTAAGAGAAAAATTATCTTGTAAGGGTTTGGGCAGTTCAGTCAATTAACCCTCGGTGACAATGCTGAGAAAAGGAATGGGAACTGCCTCGCAAAAAGCTCCTCAAGGGAAGGACAGAGCAGGGCAGGGGTGCCTGGGTCCTGTCTGCATCTGGCAAAGCACAGGACACCCTTAGCTCTTGCTTTAGGAAGCAACAGGACAAGAGCTTCAGTTGAAAATTTCCCCTCAAGCAGTGAGTATCCTTGAGTCTTTAAGTTTATAGACTATAAAAGGTCAAGAGCAGATCTGCTGCGCTCCTCAGCAAGCTCCATTTCCTTGACCTGATGAAAATGAGTTTCACTGTTATGAAAAGGAGGGAAACAGTAGGCAGTGGTGAGAGATGTGAAAGGTCCTCTTTGCCCCTTGCAGACACCCTCAACATTGAGACTGGCCTGCTGGAGGGACTCACCTTGGTGGCTTCCTCCACACTCTCCCTCAAGGCCTGCAGCTCAGCGTCATACTGCTCCTTCAACTTGTCCATCTCCTGGTCATGACTAGCAACCTCTTCCTTCAGGGCACCCTTCAGAGCGGTGAGCTCCCGCTCCCGCTTTCTCAAGAGGTCTTCCTGCTCCTCTTTGGCGATGAGCAGATCTTGAAGATCCTGTTTGGCTTGTAAGAGTTCCTAAGGGAGGAAACACCAAAAGGGAGGTGCAGATTCAACATCTTCATTGAGCAGCCCTCCATGTTCCCTCCAGTTACATTACCCAGGCCACACTCTTGTCAGCCCCCGCACCCCCTCCTTCCCTGACCACACATGGGGTGGGACCATTTCTTCTCCCCCATTCACTTCAAGAAGCCCTCCTTCCCCTTGATAGGCCTGTATGAGCTGCTTTTGAGATTTGATCTGAGGGCCAAGAGTACATTTCATTACTTTCAGTGTCAGTTATGGGCTTCTGTCCTTGCTCTTGTCCTGCTGTTTTTTGGGGAACAAACTGACTTCCTGGTCTCCCTTACTTGACACCCTGAGGCCTGTGCATGTGCTTCAAATCCTAATCCACACACCTATGTCAGGGCGACTCTGTCCCACTCTCCCTCTATTGTACTTGCCTGTGGAGCAGGGCACAATAGTCACATTTTCTGTTCAACTGCCAAGAGTTCAAGAGGAAAGTCACAGAACTGGGGCAACGAGTTCCAGTAATCGCATTACTGAAGCCCAAGCACGTCCTGCCAAAAGCCCAACATTCCTTCTGCTTCACCATCTTTGTCCTAGGCCTGCTCAGCTCTCCCCAAATACAAGGCCTGCCCTTATTTCTACATGAGAGGAACTCAGCCACAACTTCTCCCTACCCTCGTCCCTTCACAGGATGTGAGCTGGCCCTGTCCACCTACACCAAGTCTATTTTCTTGGTCATTTTTGTTCTTTTCTATTTCCTTAAATCTGTATCTTTTCCCTTAGGGCTGAGAATCCTCTCAGTATACTTTCTGCTCACAGCCTCCAATTCCTGAACACCCATCATCACCCTTTGATCTCTTGCTAAATGGGTTTTGTTCCTTTGCTACCAAGACTGATTGTCCAGACGTCCTCTCACTCACATCATCCACTATCCATTCCTCAGTGCTCATTTCTGTTGACCTCCCCATTATCTTCTCCCCCTGTCTCCTTAAAATCCTCTTTGCCTTAAAACTGAAGATTATAACACTTTGCTTTCTTTGCTTGGGTCACTTTTTCTGTGCTTCCCAATCTTTCCCCAAAAGCTAAGATGATCCTGAAGGATGCAACTTTGTATTCTTTATTCTCCACTGGCAAACTAATCTGATAGTTCTCCAACTAGCAATTCTACATCAATAAATTCCTACCCTCTACCTCCACAGCCCTCGAGTTTAGATCTGCACTTCCATAGCCAGATGAATACATCCTTCAGGCGGTTCCATAGGCACCACAGGTTTAACAGGCTTACAATTTTAAGTGAATTCATCATATTGCTTCCTTTCCTCTTTTTTTGTTATTCTTATGAAAGATACCATCTGCCACGGAGCTTGGCAGCACCTTTTACTTCTCATCCTTGTTCCTTACAACCAGTTAGTTCATCTTAGATCCACTTCCTCACCTCCCTGGATTCTTTCAGCTCCCATCACCTCCTGCCCAAGTGGTTTACAATAGCTGCCTGATGGTTCCCCACACCCATACCTCACCTGCAGCCTCTATGCCATCATCACCACAGCACCTTGTGTCTAGAGTGTTCTCCCCCATTCCCTTGAGAAAATCTCTAAGAATCAGACATTATGTGACCTCCTCCAAGAAGTCTTCCTAGAACTCCTTGCCTTTCTATGCCTCTCATTTTAGCAGTACTTGCCACAGCACTTAATACTTTTTCCTTGCAGCCCATGTATTTAGATTCTCTCCCCAGCTAGACTGTCAGTTCCTTATAAGAAACCTATAGATCTGGTTCATCATACATTCAGAGTCTCAACAGCAGGACCTGTCTATTCTGGATATAAATAAACAAGGACAATACAGCAGGGGATGGAGAGATCACGATTCTAAACTAATCTCTTCTTTCATGAGGAAATATATACCTTGTTCTCAATGAGCCTCTAGGGATCAGAGGGAAGGTTACTACCTGGAGACCTGAGATTGATTACTTTATATTCCAGAAGTGTATCACTGATGAGGGGATGAAAATATTTGCATGAATGTAAGTATAACTGACTAAATCACTCTTTTGTCTCTAGGCCACACACATCAAGTAAGCCAGGGGAACCTCTAAACTTGGCCTTTCAAAAATAACCAGCAGGCATTAATAAGCTCAGATGAAACCTCTAGAGGATCAGTCCAACTAAGGCAGCCCAAGCTCTTCCAAAGCATCAAAAATACAAGAGCAAATCTTATGAAAATACCCCCGCCCTGATTTTGTCATGCTACTCTGCTCCCCAGCTCCCCTTGAGAGAGGGGAGAGTCTCCACTCATCTCTGCTGCTAGTGGTACCCCTGTAAGTCTTCCTGGAGCCTCCCAGCAGCCTATTCATAAGAGCACTTGTGATGTTTCCTGCTCTTACTCTCACACACTTCTCAATTGTTTTTACGATAAGGCAGTTCCTCTTCCCACACTTATCTTTTCCAGGATATATCTGTATTTTGTGTTGTCCTTTGTGTACTGCCACCAACGCATGTTAAGAGCTTCGATTTTCATGGCCCATTCTACACCAACAAACCGTTATCTGTGGCTGCGGTTGTTGATTAAGTGGCTTGCATTGCATAAATCCAATCAGATTATGCCTCACATATCACTTAGTAGCACTTGAAATTTCCCAGAGACCAAAAGAAAAAGTCACTTTTCACTTCTTCACCTCCATAGTTCTCTCGCCAATTAAGTCAAGCCAGAGGCGAGAGAGAAAACATATAAAGCGTCAAAACCTAAGCCAGCATTCATCAGAAGGGAGTGTGCCTCTCCACGGATTCCAATCAGTAAAAACAAGGGAAGCTCTGGCCTTTCAGAATCAGAGCTTTCAAAACCTACAGGCATGCATATTAGTCATACACATAAGCACCCAAAAGATAAATACACAGTGTGTTATGAGGGGGTGAAATGCTGACTGTGCAAAGTGGAGGTGCTGTGTACTTGATACATAGTAAGGATTATGCTAAACATATCCCCAAATCCTCAAAAGATGAACAGTGTTATTCTTCTTCAAAAATGAAAACTAGTGTTTGCTTCGGCAGCACATATACTAAAATTGGAACGATACAGAGAAGATTAGCATGGCCCCTGAGCAAAAATGAAAACTAACTGAAGCCTGAGATGCAAACATGTTGTTAGCTGCACAGCATATAACTGGCAACGCTGAGCCTGGGTGAGGATTGGGATCCCCAACATATAGTTTCTGTGAACTTGACCACAAACTCCACAATCACGAGGAGGTGAACACTGGCAACTGTGCCACGCTTGGTCTGTCGTATACAAATCAATAGAGGGATATATCTGGCTGGAAGCCTGTAAGAAGGCCCGCCTCTTCAAGCAAAGAATTCTGAGAACACAAGAGAGAGGAGAGCTGAGAGGAAAAGGAAGCAGGCTCTGGGATACAGCTGTAAGGGAAGCGTCTACATTGAACACCCACGGTACCCACAGAAAGTTATGTTTCTCACACCACCTTCTCACAGGCATTCCTAGTCAGAATGAAAGGTCTGATCTAGAGCTTCTACAAAATGCTTCCCAGAAGTCCTAGAGAGTCCCTCTACAGGGCATGAGGCCCAAGCTCATTGAAGAGATATGCAAAAGTTGTATACGCAAATAGTAGGTATTTATGTGATTTTCCCCCCCAAAAGGATGGAATAGAAAGCCAATGTGGTTGATGAGAAATGTAACTTTCTTCATGGGTCATTAATGAAGATATGTATAATATCCAGTGATATCACTGCAAAAGAAGTTTATCACTATATTTATCACTGTATTAGGGATTCAGGTCTGAACACTTTACTGATAGTTAAGGACTTGCCAGGGATAAAACACCACCAGGAATAAGGCCAGCCTATAAGCCATTCGTGTTCTTATCAGAGACATGGCTGGAAATTAGAAAACTCCATTGCCATAGCACTTAAAAGCATTAGCTCATGTTTACCCATTAACCCAGAAAAAAGGGAAACATTCAATAGAACAATGTTTCTACTGTTTTTTTTTTCCTTCTTTCCTTCCTATTAATTTTTTTTTTAATTAAAAACACCACTTTAAGAGCTGGGCATGGTGGCTCATGCCTGTAATCCCAACTACCTGGGAAGCTGAGGCTGGGGATTGCTTGAGTCTGTGGTGCCAAGGGAAACGGGAGCCTGTGGTTCTACGGGCAAAAAGAGCAAGACCTAGTCTCAAAAAATAAAAATAATAAAAATAAAAAACTAAAAACATCACTTTATGGATCTACCTTCGAGCCAGTAGTGCCACTACTGGGAATCTACCCAAAGGATACAAAATCAATAATAAAAAAGGAAACATGTACTTGCATGTTTATTGCAGCACTGTCTACAATTGCCAAGATAGGCAAACAACCCAAATACCTTAAAACTGATGAGTGCCTGAAAAAGATGTGGTATATTTACCCAATATTATGCATCAATCAAAGAAGATAATCTTATGTCATTTGCAGGCAACGTGCATGGAACTAGAAGAAATCATCTTAGTGGAAATTAGCCAGAAAGAAAAAGAAATATAGGATGGTCTCACTTATATGAGGGATGTAGGAAAACAGACAGATGAAAAAATTTAAATTGCCAACAGAATTGAAGCATAGATCAAGGGAGGGGAAGGAGAATAAAATCTGGGTAGGGGGAGGGCACAAGAGATAAAGAAGGTGCACAGGTGACAAGGTGATAGGAGAATATCAAGATAAACAAAGATATAATATATATGTGTGTTTTATATACATATATATGTACAATCCAAAAATGACAATTTTTTTTTAAAAAGTCAATTTACTATCTCCTAGTATTGCTTTGCTGATTCCCTCTGGGGTCCACATGTTTGACAAATGTGAAGTATTAAAAAGAGATTTCATCAAAAATCTTGTTCATTGCACAGGTCTCACAAAATATAGGATCATTGACCTTTTTCATTCAAAAGCATTCATGTTTAGTGTTCGTTCTGTTTTAGAGTATGTTGCAAGCAAAATGCCATGGAAAATGAACACAACTGTAACCTGTCAGCAGAGTGGTCCTAGCCACTCTTTATTAAGATACCCAGAATAAACTGAAAGTGACAAGGAAAATGGGGATATATTTTGACTAGTAATATAGAAACCATGGATCATATTTTACATGCTGCTGACAAGTCAAAGGTAGCTGATAAAAACAGGATGATCTTCCAGTACCCCTTTTTGGCATGAAGCTAATTGTACCCTGACTTGTCTTACAGAAAAGCAGGTAAGTTCCCGCTATAGCAAAGAGCCACATAAGCAGGACTCCAGGCACATCAGGAACATTTTCAAGAGCTGTATTCAGTTTCCCTTTCTTATGTGTCTCCTTATCACTCTCTGCCTGAACAGATGTCAGCAAACAGATGCTCACAACCTGGTTGTACCGTCAACTGTGACTTGAGTCAATAAACAAATTAATCAAAATATGTCCACTAATATATGTTCAGTATATTATGTTGGAACGAGACTCAGAATCAATTACATTTTTAGAAATGATGGGTTTCAAAAGTTTCAAAAATTTAAATGCCGAAAATTTTTTATTCTTTACTCCATTGCTTGACTTCATGCTACACATAAAACAGAAGAAGCAACGACGATATACTCTTGAAGGAGCTGACTAGTTAGTACAAGAATGAAACAGTCACAAAAATGAAAAATGACAGTGTAGTGTCATAGCCAGAAGAGAATCTAAAAGGATAGAGGAGATCAAATTAAAGGGCAACTAAAAATTATAGGACTATTACTGGGAAAATTTAACAGTTTGGGAGGCTTCCCAATAGCTAATACCACTACTAGAATCTACAAGTATATCCATGTAAGGAATCATAGAATGGCGGGCAGAGTCTTCTTACCTTCTATTTAATTTCTGCTTGTGAAGCTACCTTTTTTTTTGGAGACTAGGTCTCGCTATATTGCCCAGGGTAGTCCCAGTTACACGGACTCAAGTGATCCCCAGTTTCAGCCTCCCAGGTAGCTGGGATTACAGGCGCCCACCACTGCACCCAGCTGCTTTTTCAAGACCAGGTCTCACTATGTTGCCCGGGGTAATCTCGAACCCATTAACTCAAGCAATCCCAGGTCTCTTGCTCAGAGTGCTTGGACTACAGGCATGCGCCACCACACCCGGCGTGAAGCTACATTTTTATTGAAAGCCATAAACTGTTCAGTGAAATGACTTTTGGAAACTAATCCTCAGGAAACTTTTCTAAAGACGTAAAAGGATAATATATGTTTAAAAAGTACCCATAAGGTCTTTTATAATTGAAAAAATATACGTATACAGAGAATGATTGAATTGTGGTTTATCACTTTCATGAAGTATCAAATACTACTGTCTTTGTCAAAGTCTAACAGATAAAAATGGTTCCAATCTAGTAATTTTTAAAAGTAGGTGTCAAAACAGCAGGGATTCTCACTGTGCCTATACTACATGTGGATAGTATGAAATCTAGCAAAGGCTAGGTTTCGTAGCAATAGAAACAGTTCAGGTGTTAGTAATGGGCTTCCAGACGCCCATTTTAAATGATTGTTCTGCTATTTTAATTTCAACAATTAATACACCTATTCTAAAAGCACCATTCCATCGCACCAGATCTTTGTCATGCTGAGCCCTGAAAAGAAGGCAGAGCCAGGAGAAGCAGGCTAATACTGCCAGTGTGTAGCTTTTAAGGGACTGTTAGATTAAAAAGAAATACCAGGTGGTAAAGGACGGGCCTCTTAGGAAAACAGGTCTCCACAGAGACCAAGTATGGTCATGTGGGGAGAAATGACTCCCCTCTGCTCCTGAGACAAAAGACTTCATGAGAACGCCTGCCTCAGCAGTTAGACACACGCTGTGCTGTCCCCTCCCCTTCATCCCTGCCAGCTCATGGAAAGACAGAGGTCAAGTTCTAAAGAGCAGGAGCTAACATTCCTCCTGGAGAATTACTTCAAAACTAATCAAGGAAGGGAGAAAACATGACAGCTAAGACTGGAGGAGGTACTAGGTCATCCAAGCAGAAGCCAGCAACTCAACCCAAGGAAGGGACAATGATGGGGCCCAAGTCCCTAGAGGAAAAGCAGTAGAACATGAATGTAAACACTAACATGGTACACCTTTACTTTGTGATGATTATGGATTTTTCTAAATTGTCTATCATTTATTCGTTGGATTGTGTTTATAAGTCAAAACTTATTAGGCAGATAAAATTCAGAACTAAAACAAAAATACAGGATGTGCTAATGTTACGGCAAATATTAAACATCTAAGAGAATTCAAAAGTAAGTTTTTTTCAACCCACAATTATATTCATTCCCAACAAAAACAGTGACATTCAAAGTCAATTCTTGTTCTCTAATCACTTTGTATGTGTGCATCTCACACCTTAAGGATAGCAATCTAACTCAGGTAATGATTGTCTTTGGAAAATCCCAGAATATTTAACAAGAGGTCATAAGCAGAGGAAAGAGTCAAAATTAGTCACTCATAGATGACTCACCGACTGATAAGGGCTGAATATTCAACAGAAGGTAGCTAGACAGACAGCCTGTGTACATGGCAAGCAGATCCAGTCACTCCCAAGGAATCCACCCTACCATTCATCATTTACTGCGCGCCACACAGCACAGCCCCAGGAGAGGAGCTCTGGATACAGTGCTGAGCCAACTATCATATCCCTCCCTTTGGAAATTTTACAGTCTTATGGGGGCTCTGAGCAAATAAAACAAGCTATGGCAAGTGATGCATCAGTATTAATGTGATATATCTTCCAATGATTTTCCATAAACAGCATTACTTACAGAGCAATTTTGCCCAAAGTTTAATCTAAGCCTATTAGTAATTAGATACAAATTCATAATTACTAGAAATACAGGGAATGCTGGAGTAAGTTTATGAACCCCATACGGAAGTAGTCAAACAAGTTAGGCATTGGCCTGATCTCTTCAGAAGATTGATGGAATGAGGGGGAAAAAAAGTAACAGGAAGTAGGGACCTGAGGGACAAACTAAACTAAGATAAATGAACTCTGAGCAATAAAAAAATGACAGCAATGGGGACTATCAACTGGATCCTGGCTTGACAGGAAGAATGATAAAATATACTTGGGGGACAACTGGGAAATTCTGAATAATGGGTATTGCAATTTTTGTATTATATACATAATGGGAATTATTAATTTTTAGGTATAATAATACTATTGCAGTTATAAGCTAATTTCCTGATTTTTTAAGGATGCATGAAAAGTGGTGTTACATGTAATGTGCTTTGAAGTGCTTCACCAAAGATGAATGAATGGTTATTAGAAAATTTAAAAATGATGACTGGATGGACAGATGAATAAATACAACAAATGTGACAATATGGTGACAACTGTTGGATTGTGATGGGGCCCTATGAGAGCTAATGCAATGTACTTTCTACTTTTTTATATTATTGAAAAATTCCCTAAGCTTACATTTAATTGACCCATGATGCTTTCACAGAATTGAACCACAGGCACAAGTGGAGCGAACACATACAACAAAACACAGCTCACTGTACCAAGCTCTCCCATCTTTTCCAGAAAGATGGAACCTCTCTTCTTGGCTGACACCACAGCTCCTCTTACCTCAATCAGAGCTCCCTTCTCTCTATCCTCAGATCGTTTAGCACTGTCCAATTCATCATGCATTTCTGAGAGCTGGTCCTGGAGATCCCTGATCTCAGTCTGGTGCTGTTCTCGTTCCATCTTCACCTGGAACAGCCTGTTAGAAAGGAATCCATCAGGAAGATCCTTCTAGGCTCTGCTTATTTTCAACCCCATCCCACCCCACCCACCCCCGATTTCAAAATCTTCAGGTGGTCAAGCAAAACCACTGAGAGTCCTAAGAGGACTCCTATTCTTTATTCTTCATTGAGCAAGAACTCACATACCAGAAGAAGCATCTGGTTAAGAACTCATGTGTACAGACTCACTGGGCAAAGAGGAAGAAAAGAATTCAAATAAATGTAAAGGGCAAGGTTATTTGCAGATATTTTCTCACCAAAAGAAGACTGCAGTATATAAGAACTTGGTTATAGAAGAGGAGGGACTGATGAAAAGAACACAACTTTTGAAAAATGTTCTCACTAAAGTCATCCCATACCCTAACACCCCTTCCCAAGTACTTTAGAAAAAAGAGACTCAACAAATTATGATTCATGATTCATTTGGTCTGCTCCCTGCTTGGTAAATAAATGTACTGACACATAGTCATGTTAATTCATTCTGTAAGGTTGATGGTTATTTGCACAATGCATAGCTATATGCAAGCCCAACAACATGATTTCCTTCTCTGCAGACTAAATTACAAGCACTAGTCGCAGGGACCAGCAACACCAAGGAGAAAAATTCACAAGCTGGGAGCTTGTGAGAGGCATGGAACATTGAGGCTTGATACAGGCTCCTTGAAATCTGTGTTTATATATCACAACCTGGTATTCCTTACTAACATCTGCCTGCTATGGGATACACTCTAAGATCAGAAACTTTACAAGGCATCCTTTAAAAGTGCACGAAGAATTTTAAAAATCCTAAACTGTCTGCCTACCAGGCTATAGTCATCTATTTCACAATTTTATAAGGATAAGAGGGCGCAAAAGTAGGGAGTTCAGCAGTGCCTACAAATATTTAGAAAGCCAAGAAATACTAAATGGTGGAAAAGATTGAAGTTACATTCAGTGAAAGAGCCAAGAAAAGGCTCTTGCCCAGAACTTACTCCTCCAAGTTCTTCCGAAGCTCCCCCTCACTTTCTTCTAGGCGCTGTTGCAGCACAGAATTCTCTTCAACCTTATGGTCATGTTGGCTTTGCAGCTCTTTCAAGGTTGCTTTCATTCTCTCTCTCTCTTCTTTGATGTTCTGTTGATTCTAATAAGAATATATGTGATTTACATGAAGGTAACTCAATAAGATGCCTACTTCTAAATTCTGATGAACTCCATGTGTTTGCACTTAAGTTAGTAAATAACTTAATCAAGTAGATAATTAAGACATAGAAGCTATTTACTGGAAAGGATATTAAGCATTTAATGAACTTGATACTTCTGAAGCAGAAAAACGCAGATAAACCTCATTCCATTATTTCTATTACCTCATCCAGATTTTTACATACATTGAGTTTCTTATTGACCTGACTGAATCCTGCAGTGTTTCTGTGGTCTGTCAAGCGAACAGGCTCTACAAGTTTTGGTTTGTTATTTTTAAAAAGTTACTTGGACACCAGGAACCAAATGCACAGGAATTCACTCAGTGATGAGAAGAATGCTTCTCTTGGGAGGAAAAAATGGCTCTTACCTAACTTGGGCCTCCCAATGTGTTTAAAACGCTTTATCGATCAAGAGAGAAATTTGAAAAATAACACAGGAAAAATTAGATACCTTGACTTCTAGTTGAAGCTGTCGCTGAAGTTCAGCCAATTCCGTGGTTAACTTATTTTTCTGTTCCAACAGGTCTTTGACTTCAGATGAAGAATTAGAAGCCTACAGTTAATTGTAAAGATTCTAATTTAAGGGCGTTCAAGATGCTTTCTTTCAATTCTCCTTCCCACAAAAGATCATCAGAATAATAACAGTAAACATTTTAAAGACCCAGTTCTACTGGAAACCTCTATAGTGACCCTTCCCTTGGCCTCACAAGAAGAGTTAATCATGCTGCTAATCACTGTTAATGGAACCTCCCATGAGGTTCCAGTGAATTTTACAGCATTTTCACAGTCACAAGAAATATTTCATCAGACCTCTCAATACTTGTCCAGTATGACTAAAATTTGCATTGTTTGCATATGTTAGACATGTAGGTGGAATATTCTATGGAACAGTATGAAATATCAATATATTAAATTTACGATATGTCAAAAGTTTCTCCATGAATGCCACAGTTCAGTCTACAGAAATCAATTGTTAACAAAGCATCTACAGCAAAACCTTCATTAAATTAAGAAAAGACATCAATTTTCTATTTTAATGAACAAACCCATCAGTTTAGCTTCAGTGTTTCTTATGAAAATTACTACAATAGAAGATTATGAATTTTTGGAAAATAAGGACCATATCTTATATAGCTCTGTATCTTATATATCTTTGCTTTCTATATTTTCCCACATTTTATAAAATTTCAATAAGTTATTAATGATTGCTTAGAATTTTGATTCCAGTCTTGATAGGTCTAATTGATGATCAAACTATGAGATCTACACAAATATATATAAATATCTATCTATATCTATAGATAGCTATTAGATATCTAAATCACTAGATTAAAATATATATATATAAAACAACTGTGTGCAGGCATTGAAGAAAAAAAACCAACACTGAGTTATAATTCTTAAACAGGGAAGTTCACAAGTTAGCCCTATATTCACCAAGACTTCTCTCTAACTGCATTTCCAAACCACAGAACAGCAAAATTTTTAAAATGTTATGTCATTAGGGAATGGAGTATGAAAACAGTGAGATACCATTACACACCTATTACAATGGCCAAAACTCAAAACACTAATATCAAATGTTGGCAAAGATTCAGAGCAACAGGAGTATCCATTCATTGCTGAGAGTGAAGGTAATTTGGTAGTACCTTAGAAAATTAAACATACTTCTACCATACAAGCAAGTGATCCCTCTCCTTGATATTTACTTAAATGAATGGAAAGTCAATGCCCATACTAAAAAAGTCATGAAAGCTAAGGAAGTAACTTAGGATGCAAATCATAATATTAAAAGAGGCAACAATCTTAAAAGGTTACATATTACATGGTTTCAATTATATGACATTCTGGAAAAGGTTACACTATGGATACTATAAAATGATCAGTGGTTGTCAGGAGTAGGGACAAAAGAGGAATGAATTGGCAGAGCTTAGAGGATTTTCAGAGCAATGAACTTATTCAGTGCTACTGTAATGGTAGATACAAGTCAGTATAAGTTACAACATCAAGAGTAAACCCTAACAGAGGAGAAGGGGAAAATAACAAGTAAACCCTAATGTAAACTACAGTTCATTATGATGGTTCAAAATTGTAGTTTTATCAATTGTAAAAAATATACACCACTCTAGCATAAGACATAATAGTGGGTAGAATGCGCATCTATGGGAATGGGAGTTATGTGGGAACACTACACTTTATACTATTTATGACTCTACACTTTATACTATTTAGGACTGTCAATCTAAAAATTGTTTTTCAAAATTAAGGCTAATTAATTTAAAGAAAAAAGAGAGAAAGAACTTACTGATAAAGAAAATCAGATAAAGAAGCATACAGCTGTTAGAAAAGGATGATTTCAGGATGAGGGTATATTAGAATAGAGGGAGCTCCAAAGAAGCAGCTCCAAAAACTTCCATGCAACACTCCTTGGATGACTTCTAATTCATGAATGTGTAAGCAGGCAAGACTAAATTGAAAAACAACAGACTTAGTAGGGCATAGTGGCATGTGCCTGTTGTCCAAGCGCTGGGAGGCAAGAGACTTGGGATGGCTTGAGTTCGCGGGTTCGAAACTATCCCGGGTAACATTAACGAGACCTGGTCTCATAAAAGCAGCTGGGTGCCATGGCAGGCTCCTATAATCCCAGCTACCTGGGAGGCTGAAGCTGGGGATCGCTTGCGTCTGCGGCAGCCCAGACAACTTGAGCCTGTGGTACCTGGGCAACATAGCAAGACCTAGCCTCAAAAAAGAAAAACCAAAACAAAAAAACACAATGCTAAGAAAAAAGTATTCAAAACAGGAGAAATCCTGGTCACTCTAACATTTGGTTGAAAGCTAAGAAAATAAAGAGATATATCCTAAATAGGAAAAACTTAAATAGATCAAACACAAAAGTTCATAAACAACCAAAACATACAAAATCATGACAATCTGCAAATAATTTGCGCTTTAGAGGGAGATAACGAAAAGATAACATCTATAAATTATCCACACTCTGTAACACACAATTTTTCTAAATCCCAGACATGCAAAGAACCAGGAAAATTTGACCAATGATCAGATCAGACAGACAGTTGAAGCAGCAACGACCTGGATATTGGAATTATGGGATAAGAAATTCAAAACGTCTTTTAAAGAAAAGAATATGTACAAAAAGATGGAGAATTGTAATATACAACTAGTTTTTATAAAATATAGCCAAGGGACATTCCAGAGCAATGACACACAATATCTGAAATTTAAGAATTCAGCAGATTGGCATACCCAAAAAACAAGCTTAATGACTTTGAAAACAAAAAATATTCAGAATATCTGCTGCACCAGAAGAAAATAAGGAAACACAGAATTGAGCATGAGGGATACCATCAAAAGGGTCTAAAATACTTGTACTGGGAAAATGAGAGTGCTGGGGGCGAAACTGTGAAAAGAGCAAGAGTTGAAGAAATAATGGCCAAGAATTTTTCAAATGTGGTGATTCTACAGATACAAGAAGAACTCAGGAAACACCAAGAAGGAAAATAGAAAAAAAAACCCAACACACCCGTAGGTATGTCATAATCAAACCTCTAAATTTCAAGACAAAAATTTAAGTATTAAAAGTAGCCATCACTTTTAGAAGAACAAAACTAAGAATGATAACTGACCTAACATTACAGTCCACAAGGGCCAAAGGAAAAAGAAACATTTCTAAAGCTTTAAAAAAAATCAAACGTGCCAAACTAGAATGCTTCAAATGTGAGTGAATCAAAGACATCCTCAGCTGAGATAATTCACTGCTAGCAGAAAAGTATTCCAGAATATAGCAAAGGAAATGATTCAGGGTGGAGGAAAATTGTACTAAATGGAAACATGGAGACACAAAAAAAGCAATGAATACTGAAAAGGGAATAAATCTGAATGAAAGATGTATACGACCGCTACAACAAAACCACAGAACACTGCTAGAAATTGAAGCTGTTCATTCCCCAGCACTGTTAAAATGCCAGTTCCACCAAACTTTTCCATACATTCAAAGCAATTCAAAGCAAAGAAAATTTCTGAAGGCTTTTGCGAATGTGTATGGAAATGACAACTTGTTCTAAAGTTTATATTGGAAGGCAGCAAACCTAAAACAGCCATGACAATCTTGAAGAATAATACGGAAGAAGCACATTACTAGATTTACCAGTTGGTACATAGAAACCAAAACTATGGTAAACACCACAAAAGAGACAAACGGGCTCTCTTGCTTTGTTCATAGTTTAAGTGATAGGAAGAATGTCACTACTGGAACTTATTGGCAGAAGCATGTATTATTTCAATCCCTTTGTAAAATCAGACTTAAAAGCTAAATACATGGCGGGACACGGTGGCGTGTGCCTGTAAGCGGCAGCCTAGGAAGTCGCAGTGGGGATCGCATCTTGAGTCCTGCCCGGGGCAACATAGCGAGACCTAGTTCCAAAAAAATAGCTGGGTGTGGTGGCGGGCGCCTGTAATCCCAGATACCTGGGAAGCTGAGGCTGGGAATTGCTTGAGTCTGTGATACCCCAGGCAACGTGAGCCTGCGGTTCCACTGACAAAAATAAAAAAAGGCAGTATCAAAAAAAAAAAAAGCTAAATATATGACGACTACTTTACATGTAGCAATTTTATACCTATTTACATACCCAAGAGAAATTAGTGAATGTATTTACTCCCCAAGTTTAAAAATGCTCATAGCATTTTTATTCATAAAAGTTCAAAATGCAAAGTGTCCATCAAGAATATACACATAGTCGGGCACAGTGGCTTGTGCCTGTAAGCTTCAGCCTATGAAGCGGCCAGGGCTAGGGATCGTGGTTCGAGTCCTGCCTGGGGCCCGTAGCGAGACCTAGTTGCAAAAAAATAGCTGGGCATGGTGGCGTGCACCTGTCATCCCAGCTACCTGGGAAGGTGAAGCTGGGAATTGCTTGAGTCTGTGGTACCCTGGGCAATGAGAGCCTGCGGTTCCACAGGCAAAAATAGTGAGACCTAGTCTCAAAAAAAAAAAAAAAAAGAATATACACATGGTATATGGATATTAAGCAACAGACCAATAAAAGAGCTATTGCTACATGCCACATGAATGAACCCTGCTGACATAATGTTGAGGAAATGGAACTAGACATATGTCTATTTAGAGTAAAATTTTATTTATGAAAAATTCAAGGCCGGGCATGGTGGCTCGTGCTTGTAAGCCTCAGCCTATGAAGCGGCCGGGGCTAGGGATCGCGGTTCGAGTCCCGCCTGGGGCCCGTAGCGAGACCTAGTTCCAAAAAAATATAGCTGGGCGTGGTGGTGCGCGCCTGTAATCCCAGCTACCTGGGAAGCTGAGGCTGGGGATTGCTTGAGTCTGTGGTACCCTGGGCAAAGAGAGCCCGCGGTTCCACGGGCAAAAATAGCAAGACCTAGTCTCAAAAAAAAAAAAAAAAATTCAAAAAGGGTTAAACTAATCTGTGTCAAAGAAATTGGAATATGATTATCTTCAGGGGGAGGGACAATAGTTGATTGGGGAAGGGCAAAAGAAACCTGGAAGGATGGAACATATTCTTAAACAGGATGCTGTTTTCATGGACACATAACTTAAAAATTCAATGAACTGCACACTTAAGATTTGTACCTTTTACTATAAGTCATATTCCAATTAAAAGTATAAAATATAAAGCCAGGAGTGGTGGTGTGCACCTGTAATCCCAGCTACCTAGGAGACTGAGACTGTGGATCGCTTGAGTGTGGAATCGTGGCTACCACAAGCAACATAGCTAGACCTAGTCTCAAAAAATATATATATATATATAATATTTTAAAATACATTAAAAAATCAGTATCTATTGACTCATCTGTTGCGAAAAGTTATACTCAAAAACGTTATCTGTGTGTTCCTGAGGTCTTTTGTACATGAAAAGTTCTGTTAACAGAACTGGAAAAGTTACTGTTAACAGTACTGGAAAAGTACCACCCATGAAGATTTTTTATCCTCACTCTCTACATATACTTGTATGTAAGTAAATGAATGTATGCTGGTTAAATTGGCTTTCTTCTTTTAGATGTTACATTTCCACAATGCAAAGATACTTAATGAAGAGGGATCTGATTAAAGAATGTCTACTGGAAAATATCATCTGTAATTATAAATAGTAATGATCTCATACTTTCACAGACATAGTAACAGGATATCCTCAAAAGGATTTGACTAAAATCCTACATCAAAGTAAGTAGAAAATGACAAATACGGGATGGGAAGAGAAAAAAAAACAGGAATGAAAGCTAGAAAAAGCAGCCTCTTGGTTTGCTTGTACTGAATACCAGTGTGAGTCACTTGTAAGAACTGGGAACAAATACTTCCTCACCTACTCCTGTGAAGGGGTGTGGCATCAACAGTCAGCAAAACACAGAATTTGAAATTTTCTTAGACTTCTAGAATGGATTGTTCTCATTTTGCCTAAGTTCAATCCAAGGAGGGTAATAGTAAAATATTCTTTCTTAAATGAAAATTCTACCTGTTATACTCTTTTCCATTATGGTCTGTCTCAGTTCACAAGAGCTCTAAAACTGTTTCGAGAAACCACTTAACAGACATCAAAGAGGTAAAATTCCAAGTCTTTGCAGCAAAAAATTAGATTCAGAAAACATGAGGGAGAAAAGGGGGATGGGGGCCAAGTGAGCAGTTAAGCCTTCACTCATCTTCACCTCTTTCCCTTGATTTCGCAGCGACTTAACTGACCTCCCTTTCTCTAAACCCACCTCTCACCAAAAGCTAAACAGGGATGAATTTTTTTTTTTTTTTTTTTTTTTTGAGACTAGGTCTTGCTATTTTTGCCCATGGAGGCTCTCGTTGCCCGGGGTACCACAGACTCAAGCAATCCCCGGCCTCAGCTTCCCAGGTAGCTGGGATTACAGGCGCGCACCACTACGCCCAGCTATTTTTTGGAACTAGGTCTCACTACGGACCCCAGGTGGGACTCGAACCGCGATCCCTAGCCCTGGCCGCTTCATAGGCTGAAGCTTACAAGCACGAGCCACCGTGCCCGGCCACTAAACAGGGATGAATTTTACAAACACAATACTGTATTCCTACTCCTTACGTCCATGAATGACTGCTGTCACCTTCAGCCGGAAATGGAAACGTCATAATTGGGATGTCTGCAATCATTCCTGAGGCCTCTTTATATTGAGTTTGTGACTATATTGTGTGTATTCTGGCTATCTCCTGGACAATTCCATAATCTTTTGAAACATGATTACTGTCAGAGATGCCGGAGGACCACCCCAATCTCCCAGTTTGGGTTGGAGATCCCCTATATGTCTATAACAATGACAATCTTAAAATTAAGACAAAAGCTTGTGCTCTCCCTAAGAATATACAAGTAAGTGGAAAGCAGAGTCAGTGAGAATTCGGCTTTAAGAGTTTTAGCAAAATACCCCTAAACTAATTTTAAGAAATATGGTCAACCACCTGATAGCTCCCAACAAGCAAGATTGTCTTGTGGGAATGAATAAATTTCCTGCTAGATCAGGGAGTGGAGTATGCCCATAACATTTGACAGTACATGCACAGGATTTAAAAGTAGTAATACAACATTGATGTCTATAATGAGATTTTCCAAGTTTCCTTTTGTACTGATATGATCAAAATAATTGGCAATCTCAATTTGGTGCTAAAGTGATTTCAGTTTATAAAATATCCTTGTCACTGTATCACAGAAAAATAAAAAGAAAGCAGCGTTCCAAGGTGGGGGCCACTGTTTACTTAGAATGCACTGTTATTTTTAAAGTTTAAAATAAACATTTTATTGATTGTGAAAATTACATGCAAGTAGAAATGTTTACTTTTCAGTGATGACAACTGATATAAATATCTCACTCATTGCAGGAGTATTTTTTCATATGAATTGTACTCATAACATAATAATATAATAAGTACTCTAACAAATATAATATACATGGGTGTGTGTATAGGCACACAAATTCCACCCCATTTGATGCCAGGGTGGCAGTCATGGGTCTGCTGAATGCCAGGGCAATACTGAGCAGAGGAGAAAGTAGATATTAAGATTTCCTAATGCTGGGCATGGTGGCCTGCACCTGTAATCCCGGCTACCTGGGAGGTTAAGGCCAGGGATCACTTGAGTCCACAGATTCGAGACAACCCTGGGCAACATAGTGAGACCTAGTCCCAGGAAAGGGGAGGGAAAGGGAGGGAAGGGGGAGAAA
>PVHY01016818.1:0-32866 GCA_004024945.1 Uropsilus gracilis
TTTTTTTTTTTGTTGTTGTTGTGTGTTTTGGTTTTTTTTTTAAACACTGCCTTTCCCTTTCTATATTCACCTGGACAATTCCTGTTCAGTCTTCAAGGTATTGGCTCATCCCAACTACCTCCAGCCCTTCCAAGATCCCTTTCCAGCACCATTCATCTTGTAATTATTGTACTTGACTACATGCTTGTAAGGGCAAAAACCATCTCCTTCCTGTGTGTGCTCAAGTACACGTATATTACAAAGCACAGTGCCACCAATGTCTGATGCATGCCTTCAGTCTACCACAAATGATGGATGGGGAGAACAAGGGCTACCAGTCATCTCCCATCTTCAGTATCAATGAGCATGTTACATGAATTTCCCTAAGCTCAGTTATACCAACTTTGGACCGGGGATGGGACAACCCATACAATGTGGAACTAGAATAGACATGAAGGTGTTATTATCAGCATCATAGGTAAAAATGCCCAGAAAGCACACAGCACAAGTTGCTGGAACGCAGTACACTTAAAGGCGAACCATAATCATTATTGTCATCAGAAAATGCTAAGGAATACAGGGTGAGCTTAGGGTAATAATGTATGAAGTGTGAAGAGAACCCAGCACATCTAGTGGGGTGATCGGATTGTCTTGGTGTATATGTGTCCTTATTGATATAGGGTAGAGATGGTTGTTGGGCATAAACCAGGTCAGAGTTCATGAGCCAGCTTTCCAGTGATTAATATGATGTTCACGTTCTACCACTTTACAGTGTGCTTCCAATATACTAGCTTGGAAACACTTCTTCTAGTTTCAGTCAGCTGTGATTTTTACGTGATCACTTTAATATGTAATGATCGGCTAAATAACTAATAACTTTTGACAGCCATAAGAAACTCATTAGACTACAAAGATGTGGAAGTGTTCCTAACAAGCCATTTACCTCATTTCTGTCACTTTTTAATGGTTAAAAGAAGGGAATTTGGTCCCAGTTGCGTGGGTGAACATTAGTTGCTGGTATTTCACTGCCCATGTCAATGTCCTCATAAGTAAAATTGGGATAACAATAGTTGTCTTATCTGTGGGGTGTTGGTAGGATTACAAAAGCTGATCTAGATGAAACACTTGGGGAAGCGCCTTGCACTTTCAGGAGTTTTTAGAAGTTAGTTCAACAGCATTCCCAGTAGAACACCTACTTGAGATGTAGGAAGAAATAAAAATGTTGTAGGATCCCACACATTTGAAAATATGTCTTCAATGAGAGGATACTTTTTTGAGGATTTATATATTTAATCAAGAGTTTAACAACTTTCAAATATATAAAAAATGACCGAGTTGAATGTAAGAAATCTGGGAAGAAAAGCTAAGGAGCAGGCACTGTTAGAAGAGACAGCAATTGAACAGGGAGGCCAAAAAGAAGTTTCTGGAGAAAGAGACGGACAATATAAAAGACAGGAAGGAAGTCAGGAAGAGGAAGAGCCAAACAACAGAAAACTAAATAAACAAGAAGAAAATGATCAAGAAACTAATACAATGGACCTATCCATTTAACGAAATGTGTTTCATGATCCATTTAATGATTTAAGGATGAACCAACACTTGAACTCTGTTGAAGAGCACTTTTACAGCTATAAGCTATATACTATTCCCTTGATGACCAACTTATCAGTATGGCTGATAAAGATGGAGAGTAGTATAGTGTGTTTAATGAAATATCAAATAAGACATATAGCACTAATGAGTTTTAAGATATTCTGATCAGTATGCTATACCTTTAACACATCTCACAACTCTGGGATAGGGACGCGGCATCTCCCAGCACTCATCCAATCAACCTGAGGGATCCCAGCTCTAAATTTCTAGTAGAATCACTATTTCATCCACTCTTCTTCCTCTAAAACTCACTATGCTAGCTATTTAGTGAAAATACAGATATTCTAAATTTCCCAGAAACGGTTAGTGTTTATGCCCAGGAGTTGTATGACTTATGGTACTAATATGGAGAATAGGAAAACAGAATTAGAAATGATATTACTAAAATATATCTTGATAGGAAAAATGCACCTAGAGTCCACTTTAAAATAGAAGTATGGCTTTAGTCATTTGCTCCACAAATGCAGCACTTAATAGGTATGAGACACATGGTAGAAATGGCCATTACAATTAGGGGAGAGGTAGACACAGCACCTGTAGAGAGGACAGTCTTGTACAACAAAGTGTTTTAAGTCTACCTCTATCACCTGCCAAGTTCATTTGACATCCCCTTTTCCCAGCGAAGCCAAGGCTTCCATGCATAAGAATTTGAATGAGGCTGTAACTTTCAGTACAGGTTCAGGTATGCTATTGTCACAAGAGGTTATCTCCTGCCCACGCATCCAGTACAGGGGCTCTTCTCATCAGTTACTCAAGGACACAGGCTGTGTAACTTCTATGATTTACCCAGAGAAAAGAACCACTTGTTCTCCAGCCTGAAAGGGATAGTCACCATTGCCATCCACATCTCCTCAGCCAGAAGCAGCCCATCTTCCCTGTGCCCAATGGAAAGGGGACCATTAGTTAAGGAGAACTAATGATTCCAGAGAGCCTAACCATAAGGACAGCTGACTTGATCTGTTCCCAGCTCCAGGGTTTCTGAGTCACATTTATTAGCCACAAAGTTATTGAACCACCCCCCCAAACTCCCAGTTAAAGTCGCCCAGCAGTAAAGCATCTCCTGCTTTCCATACTTCTGGTAGAGGCAGTTTATGAAAGTACCAGCAGGACCTTAATTAAGCTCTCCAGACACTGTTTCTCTGTTAAATAGTATCAAATACAAGTTACATGTGTAACTTAAGCTTAACTAAGCTCTCCAGACACTGTTTCTCTGTTAAATAGTATCAAATACAAGTTACATGTGTTTGGGAAGGCTGGTGGATGCAAGAAAGATGGATGAAAACTGGGGACTTCCAGGGCATCAGTGTGGAGACTGGTACCAAGAGTTCATGGACCTTGGCTACGTACTCCAAGACCATTCAGTTGAAGGCCACAAGCTCCAAGTACTGATTCCCTGAGGTAATGATAAAGCCAAGGTTGTTGCCCTCCTTGGCTTTGGCGTGTCCTCTGAAGCGACAAGGCTGGCAGAAGCAGCCTTTTCAATATGGCTCCAGAGTCCTGCATGCCTCCTCCCCAGATCCCCCAGAGAGAGTGCTGGTCTGGACCCAGGACAGACTTCCTTCCTGCTCTCAAGCTTTGTTCTAATCCTGAATACCCCCTCTTCTGGCTTTTCCTTCCACAGCGACCTTCCCAGAGTGATCAGGGCAACACCTGCAATACAAGTTCCCTTCTCTGAATGCACCGCAGACTCTTACAGCTAAGATCTTGGCTCCTTCCTTTACGGTGAAAAAAATCACGATACACCTTGTTTTCATACTTATTTCCTCCTCAGTTGAATTAGAGATCCTGACATACCTTTCTCCTTCCTGGGCTAGTGAGTGCTTGGGGCAAAGTCCCACCACTCATCTATCTCAGTGTCCCACACTGTCCAACACTGCCCAGCCTGCTGGTCTGCATGGAACAGACAATGGCCATAGGGAGTACATGGGCAGAGTGCCTCTTCAAGCTGCTCTTTCCATTCTTTCCTGTTCTTCTCAAATGGCCCCTGAATGATTAGACTTTGACACTTAGCAGACAAGTGCTATGAACTCTTTTTCTCAGTGTCAGCCTTACTTTTGCCCAATCTCTCTACATTCAAACTTAAAAAAAACAAAACAAAACAAAACAAAACAACAACAACAACAAAAAAAAACCACTTTCCAGTTTTATAAGCCATTCTCCCAATGCCCTGCTTTGTACAAAACCAAATGTTCATCAAGTTGCCTGAAAAGATTTTAAAAATATATACGGAGTTCTCACCCCGATGGAACCTATTAAAGTATCATTTTGTCAATGTGGCCTGAGAGTGTCTCCCACTTACACATTAAGTCTCTGAGTGATATATGCTGGGAAAGCAAACTTATAATACACACACACACACACACACACACACACGGGTGATAGGGGGCTATGCCACTAGACTACATGTTTAATAGCAGACTTTGCTTTTTAGCCCAGTGCAGCGGTTCCCAAACTAACACACAAATAAACCATCTGAGGATCTTCTTAAAATTCAGATTCAGTTCAGAACCTCTGGGGTGGGATCCAAGCTTATGCATTTCTACCACGTCCCACCCCACTTCCTCCCCCATAGGTCCAGGTGTACAGACCAAACCGAGTACTTAAGGTTGCACTTTGTTAGCACACATATTTGGAGATTTAAGAACTGGATCTTACAGGGACTCCATTGGTATAGACAAAAACATTTTTGGTTTGAATATAGAAGTTCCAATTTGTAACACCTGTGTACTACAAAGTCAATCAATTCAAAAGACCAGCAAGGCTCTCCTGGTGAATACAAAATTGGAAATCATAGGAGACCTAAGACAGATGCTTGGATTAGCATTAATACTTGATCTGGGATCTGGCTTTTGCATGTCTTACTGATGAATAACCTGTTTCAAATACACACAAAAATATTCATTTATGATTATTTAACAATGTGTCTTATAACCTTAGATCAACAAAACAGAGACGAAAATATTTCCTCTAATTTCTGTGGGAACATCAGGCACGCTAAAGTACTAATGGCCACCAAATCTGGAGCAGGAATCTGGCGTACAATGAAGGGCACATTTTCATTACCGTTTTCAGGAAGTAAAATTCTATGTACAATTATATCCAAAGCAATTATCTATTTAGCGCTGGAGCGTTCCTGCAATTTCAAGGAAAACATCTTAAAAACCACACCTTTTGATCCTAATGAGCTAGATGTTCAAGGTTTTGCCAGCATTGAGTGCTGGCCTGTGGAGAGGAACATCTTGAAAACAGAGAAAGGGCTGAGAATAGCATCACTTAAGGACTGTTCATAATAAAGTGAGAGTAGCACCTTTATCCAATTTTCCACTGCAGGCTGAGTATATAGGTTTGGTTTCCAGGAAGTTCCAGGATAAGGATATTTCTCCCTTTCTTTTTGAAGTTAATGCCAAAACAATACATTTGCCAGAATCAGCCACTAATGTGACAAGCACTATAAATAACCATGTGAAGCAGAGAATGCCTCTGTGTGTGTGTGTGAGGCATAGATATTAAAAATGTCAAGGTAACAATTTTTTATGTTCAATGGATGGTTCTGCCTCAATATTAAAGAGCTTGGTGGCTTTTAATGATGAAAAAATTATGCAAACATTAAAAAACAATTTTATATAATTATTTGGAGTTTGCTTTCATTTTACAAACAACAATTTAAAATAAATCCATTAATGCTGTCTATGGGGATTTCTTGCAAGTAAAAGGAAATGTATCATGCACTGCAGTTTGGTTTAATACTGGAAAAATAAGCTCTCCTACTAGTAGTGCATTATGAAAGGAAATTAAGAAAGTTAAGTGATTATTTCTGTGACTGGAACTAGGTCTTTAATGGAGAGTTCTTTTCACGGAAAGGTATTAAAGTCCTCTATTCATTTAGCAGATATTTAGGAAGAAGATAACTGTCCTCTGGGCTCCCTTCCCACCAGCCAATAGCACTTCAGATGTTTATCCCTTGAAGCCCTCCTCAAGATACAAAGAGTTCATGGGGAGTTGGCTATTTCTTTCAAGACTGTGAGTCTTTCACCATTTTTTAAGGAAACGGAGAACAGGGATAACCTAAGGTGAAACATTAAGTCAGAAGCCATGCGCCACCTGGTGGTTGGAGGAGGAACGACAACACATCTCCATCCCCTTCAACTGGCAATCTCAAGTCAACCCCGTCTTAACCATTTCTTCTTCTGCCCCAGGTACAATGCAATTAAAATAGCTGTTTAAATAAATAAAAGAAAAATAATGCTATGACAAAATGATGATCTTATTGAATCTGGGAGGGTGTAGTAACGCTTTTTGCAACACTGTTTTGGCCATAGTGGATAGAGCGCATACCCGTTCATATTATCTTTGGGGACAGCTCCAAGTCCAAGTCTTCAAAAACAATGTCACAGATGAGCCACCCCCTAGAGACAGCCATGGAGCACACAGCCATGTGGGGGCACATCCCCGCCCTCTGCTCCCATACAAATCAGTCATTCTCTAACCCCTTATCCTCCCACCTTTTCCTGTGACCTACGATGAAATTCCTATCCACTAGCCCTTCTCCCATCTCCTGAGATCATAGTTGAGTGGGAAAGAAAGGTCACTATCTACCAATCAGATCTGCACTGGTTTCTTTAGCCCACTTTAAGCCACTCCTAACTAGGATCTGCCTCTTCTTAAGCAGGCCTTACAGAGAAGCTCAGGTAACAGCCACACAGTAATAACACAGATTCTCTATTAAGTACATACTTAGTTCCAAATCCACCTAATCCTCAAAACAACCCAACAAGGTCCAGCCACAAGTAAAAGGTGACCTGGCTGTTTATCATTCTCTCTATTCCTGCCACTTAAACACAGCTGGCGAGACCATATGGTGTACGTGGTTTTCATTTACTATTTTTTAAAAGATTTAGGTTGACATGGGAAAGCTGAGTGCTAAGCAGAGGGTGGAATGAACTAAATGATGGCCTTGAAGCATTATGTCCATGTTTTAATTTTCCGAACCTGTGAGTATGACCTTACTTAGAAAAAAAGGGTCTTGTGGTTCAAATTACATGAAGGATTTTGAGATGAAACATGACTGAATTATCCAGATGGGTTGTAAATTGAAGGACAAATGTCCTGATAGGAAAAAGGCACATGGAGGTTGCAGACTCTAGTGGAGAGGCACAGGCACTCAAAAGAGGCGGCAATGGGAAGACAGAATGAGCTATGGCCACAAACCTCAGGATGATGACAGGGGCCAGGCACCTGAGGAAGTAAGAACAGATTCTTCTCCAGAGTCTTCAGAGGGAATACAGCTGTCAGCTCTCCCAAGGAATTCTGGACTTCTGGCCTCCAGAAGTTTGAGAATAAATTTCTGCTTTTTTAAGGTAACCACCTTGCAGACATGTGTTATAGAAATGTGTTACAGAAGGTTCAGAAAATGAATACCCAAAGGAGAGCTTTCTCCTTCTGAATGAGTTTTTATGGTTCCAACTCCTGTCCTACCAGGCACTCATTGAAACAAGGTGGCATACACTAATAATCAGGGAAAGGCAAATCAAAACCACAATGAGATACCATCTTATACCAGTACGAATTGCCCATATCAAGAAACAAAAACACAAAAAAAATGGACAAATGCTGGTGGGGATGTGGAGAGAAAGGGACACTTTTACACTGCTGGCGGAAATGCAAACTGGACCAGTCACTATAGAAAGCTGTGTGGAGGAGCCTTAAACTACTGAAAATGAAACTCCTATTTGATCCAGGAATTCCACTTCTAGGAATCTACTGAAAGGTTATAAAAACTCTAAACCAAAAGACACTAGAACCCGGATGTTTCTTATAGCACTATTCACAATAGCCAGGTTCTGGATGCAACCCAAATGCCCCCAAATACATGAATGGTACAGAAAGCTGTGACCTATGCACATGATGGAATATTATTCATCAATCAAAAAAAAAAAAAAAAAAAACAACTTAGGTCATTCATGACAACATGGATGGAGCTAAAAGGAATCATACTAGCAGAAATAAGCCAGAAAGAGAAATACTGGATGGTCTCATTTATAGGAAGGATAAAAGGAAAACAGACAGACAAGAAAAATTTAAAACTAACTTTCAGCAAAATTGAAGCATAGAGCAAGAGAGGGGAAGGGGGGGAAAGTCAGAGGTGGATGGGGCACAAAAGACTAAGATGATGGTTCACAGGGTGATAAGGTTGTGGAAGAACCCTGAGGTTGATAATGATATAAAATAAAATAAAAATAAATCCCCCCCCAAAAAAAAGGTGGCATAGCGATAAAATCAGATAGGGCTGGGATGAGTAATCACAGGCTGAGCAGTCTCAGGGTGCACTGTGTTAATGTTATTCAGTCTTAGTTCCCCTTGGCTATAGGTATCTAGCACTAGCTCCTCCCATAAGTGTTCTTGCCTTTCTTAGGAAGATAGGAAGATAGGAACATAATGCTGCTTTCAGGGCAGCAATGAGCAAACTATACTTACTAGGCCACCAAGCAAGGAGCCATGTGAATGAGTTCTAATCTAAAAGAGCTAAGTGGAAACCATTAGGTTAACCTCCATAAAGAATTATCTGTAAAGTGGGTAGTCTCTCTTGGCACTTGCAGCTTTCCTTTGGGTCTTACCACATTCCTGTCTGGCATGAGATTATGATGAGTTGAACTGAAATGAATAAAAGAAAAGAATTCCTATGCTAAAGAAAGCAGTACAGAAAGGCAGAAGGAGCTTATGCTCTGAAGATACTATCCATGTACGAGCGAGTCTCATGCTGTCTCCCTGGATGGACTTTGGATCATATGAGAGAAGAGTGAATTCTCTATTTGAGCCACTGTCTAATTGGGCTTCCTCTACTCATATCCAGATAGAATCCTACTACATCTGCCAACTTAGCAAACCAATGTTCACCTTCAGTTGCTAAAGCTCTTTCTATTAGCACTTAAGAGGAACGCACAGTCAAAAATGAGGCATTTCCCCGACTCTAATTTTACAGTCACTAGATAATCTTCTTTGGACTCCTGGACGAATTTGGGTATTCCTTGGTGCTCTGGTCGTAATATCACCCATTAGCACACCAACTCATTTGCATACCCAAATATGATCTTTCAGTAAAAAAATCCACTCCCTTGCTTACTATGCCAGTCTCTAACAAACTCAGGGCAGTGGCTCTGATCATACCCACGGTCCCTGGGAACAGAATATTGGTTTCTCTAAAGCAGGGGGACTCAGACGTGGCACCAAAAGGAGAAAGACCAAGTTCCAGAATTTTTATTTTTAGATTTTTAAAAAAATAATATATTTTTATTGAATAAGTCTTATTTATATTTGCCTTTTGGATGTTCCTCTCCCCTCCCCTTCCATGCCCCCCCCCCCATCTCTCCATCTCTTCTTTCACTGCCATTTATTGTTTAATTTTCAGTCCCTCGGGTTCTTCCTTTTCTTTCCTGTAGCAATGTCTTGTTTTTGTTGTTAATTATTTATATATAAATTTCACATCTCTGTGCTCTCTGGGGTTCACCCCCCCAACTGTTTCCACCCTGTCCTAACCGCCCCCCCAATTTGGTTGTTGGCTTGTTTTGACTTTTCTTCATGGATTTTTGTTTATCTTTCCCATGTCCCATATAGTAGTGAAACCATTTAGTTTCTGTTTTTTTTCTTTTTGACTTGTTCTCTATTTTAAATAACTATAATTTGGGCCACTTAGTTTCCACCCAACCACCTATGCCACTATCTCCCTTCCCCATCACCTCTCTTCCCCACCATAACCTCACCCTTGGAAACACATTTTTTTTTCTTAAAAAATAAGTGAAAACAGGAAAGTGGCAAGGTAACAAAGCAACACACAAGTATCAACTGTACTTCTACACTGAAGCAATGTATCAGAAGGAAGGGAAATGAAAACAATATCATTACAATCATGCCAAAAAGAATGTGATAGCTGGGAGTCAACAATGAAGTTGTCTATTGAAAACCAAAACTTTGCTCAATACAAGAAGACACAAAGAAATGGAAAGACACCTTGCACTCAGGACTGGGAGAATAAACACTGAGTGGCCATCTTAGGGAAACCACATTCCATTTGGGAGGTTGACACTAGTTTACCTTGTGATTCAGAACTCCTAGCTCTGTATTTATTCCTAATGACACTTATTTGTATATAAAATTATGTATACATGTCTCCACTGGTTAATAGCTTTCCTTGGTCTTCCTTTTCTTTAGTATTTTGATTACTCGTGGAATCAAATAACTTAATCTTTCTCTATTATCTTCTCTTTTCTTTCTCTATTGTCTTCTCTATTGTCTTCTATTGTCTCCATTCTTTCTCTATTGAATTCCTACTTTCATTCTGGTCTCTGAGTGTAACACCTGAACTGAATTCAGGGAAGACCCTCAGAACATATGTTGGAGTTCCATTCCCTCCAGACACTCTGGTCCTTTGCCATTCAGGTCGTCCTGGTATCTGTTTTCCTTACAAGTTCTCCAGAGGGGAATGGGACATGGGATTGAAGAACCCTGCAACTTTGTCTACCACATTTATAGGAATTGGAAAAAGCTTCACAATCTCTTAGTCTGGATGTCTGAAAACAAAGCACTCAGTAAAGATGTGATACATGAAGAACTCTGTGTCACTGAGATTGTTGTCACTGAAGTGGGCTTAACAGGCACCAGAGCCCCCTTCTTCTGACACCATTTATAGAAACCGTCATGGCCTACTTTGAAAATGTTAGATTTTAACTTAGCCAATCTACTGCTTGATGATGTCATCGTTGTGGCAGGAAGGGTGTCCAGATGGCTAATATTGGAGTCAGGGCTGAGAGGACACTTTAGCCAATGAACTGCTGCTACAGACACACCATCCACCATCACAACTGGATGGGTGGGGCTGTCATAGTAGCGGGCAGGGACAGTTATCAGACCTGGTTATGCACCTCTGTAAATGATCAGACTGAGAATCCATTTCCCATGTCTTAGGCAATAAACCTTTGAACACACAGCATTTCAGGTCCAAGTAAGCAAGACTGCTAGCTACAGCCAACTCCATGGTCCCCAGGCTTCCTTCCCATTGCTGTGTGTTGTGAATCCCACAGCACAGTGACAGGGACACCACAATGACACCTTACATATTCTCCCTTTCCAGCTCTGCTTGTACAATTCCCTCCTTAGAGAAAGGTTCTGTGCCTGTTCAAATATTACTAATTTAATTAAAGGTCAAGTCAAAGGACACATCTTCCTCTAAGCCTTCAAGATTAGTGTTGATCTCTTCTGAACTCTGTTTCATATGAACTTTTAGCATGAATACATGCTCCATACCAGCTAGACTGTAAACTAGACAGGTATCAGACTGTAAAATCAACACTGAAAGTCAACACTTATCATAAAACATCTACTGAGGGTGCAAGCCTTATGCCAAGTCTAATGTGGTCACGATCTCATTTGGAATCATGATCTATAATTTGGAATTGTACATGAAAAAGTTTGGCCTAGACAGTTAGATGAGTTCCCCAGGGTCCCAAAGTTTACTGGGATTTGATTTCTGAACTACAATACCAGAAATAAATTATATTTGCTACCATATGGTATACAGATCTAGATCCAGAAACAAATGAAAAGTAATGCTTCCGGAATTAATGAAAATAGTCCTCTCCAAAGTCAGAACTTCTTTTCTCTCAAATGGAAGGTGAAGCCTGCTTAGGTGACCACTTCCAGATAACACTTTTTTCCTTTTTCTTAAGAACTCATGAATCATAGACTGATTCAGTCTTCTCCTAAAGGTTGTTTTTTGTTTGTTTGTTTGTTTGTTTGTTTTGCCACCCGTGTGAATAAGTCACCATTTTCACAACTAATGATAAACTAGCTAATGCCATTTCAATTTACCGATGATTCTGGCATAAGATACAGAAGACATCTCCATATCACTGTATATTCTTGCTGCAACATCAAATGCTGCTTATTGTATCAGTTTTTCTTACCTGAGGCATGTGATTGCTTCTTTTTTGCTACTGCTAAATCTGGGGACAGCCTGGGCACACCGCAAGTGCAAAGTGCTCGGCCAACACGTACCATCTTATTTTCAACAGAATTCCTGTGAGCAGTCAGAGGCAGGCGGAGCGTGACGGAAGTAGAGGGATGAATGTATTTTCTCCAAGCTCATTTTATCCTTCCACTTTAAACATAATTCTGGGCCCAGACGACATTAAAAACGAAACTTTTTTTTAATGTTACAACATGATTGAAAGTCTGGTATCATACTAAAGTGATGGATCAAATTTCTTATGAAATTTGCTATGTAATAACATTTCATATTCTAATAACGCTTTGGTCTAAATATTGACAGTGAGTTGCCACTTGGGAGGCAAGAAGATGATAAAAAAAATATACCAAGAATATTAGCCTTCTTCCCTTAAGGTTCAATAATTTTGTCTGGTAAAGAAAAAAGTTACTTTCTTGGATGATTTTGAGTGGATCATCAACGAAGCTACAAAAATCAGAAACCTAGTGAAATGTGAGTCTATGAGCTGGTATCCTTTAAGTGCCAAGTAATTACATTAAAATTTTTAAAATTCTTGTATGAGTGGATTTAGCCAATTACCTAAAGTCTAATAAGGTTTAACCCTCAAGGGTTGACTCACAGCCAGCACAGTTAATTTGTCTACCCTGATTAAACCCATAGGCCAGATCAAGTTAGAGTGAGCTGATAGCTGAGATCTGAACCGGAGCAGAAAAACCTGAGGTTTTGAGATTTGACGTCATCAAAGAACAGAAATTTCATCTTGCCCATCATACAATTGTCATCAAAGGACAGAAATTTCATCTTGCCCGTCATACAATTTAACTCTTTGAGGGCAGGAATGGGCACATCTCTACATGCCCTGTTTTATTTCTGAAATCTAGAAGGATACAATTTGGTAAAAATTTTAGACTCAACTGCTCCCACATTCAAAACTGAATATTAGACACATTTTTTTTCTTGATTTTTTTTTTATTTTAGTTAGGAAAGTTTGTATGTATGTGTTTTTACTTTAAAGTGTACTATTTAATGGAGGTAGTGATGGTTTACACATATGCATACAAATACACACATATTTACATATAATAATAATCATGCTTTCTTTTTCACATCCCCCTGATTTTAATGGGAAAGTGTTGGGGCAAACCATCCTGTTCATGATGCCAATTTTAGTGCAAGTACCAGGCTCACCAATCTGAGGAGGTTCTTTATTGGTTTTAGCAACTACAAAGACATAGGAGGGACCAGGGCCAGGTGTGAAGGGATGGGTGTGGGGGTGGGCTGATAGGCAGGTGATTCCCTCACTTCCCTAGGAACCTTTACACTCTTTCTATAGAGTTGTTTCATGTTCTCCTCCTCTGGGATGGCAGCACACTTTTATCCTTTCTTCAGGCCCAGTCGTGCCTATGCACACATGTGCACACCCACTGGGTCACACAGTTATGAGGAAGGCACAATACCACAGGTGCTGGTTATACAGACTAATGGAGGAAAAAGGCTGACTCACCCTACAGAAAGTCATTGTCTCAAACGTGTGTAATGCCAGTGCTTTGCATCAGTCATCATTTATAAGAGTTTGCAGAAGAATCCACTAGCAAGCTTGGTAATCGCCACTTTGCCCACAAAAAAAAGTATTTTGCTCCGCTAGGCTTAAGGTAGAGACCTTATTGACAAAATGTCATGTTCTCTGAACACAGATCTTCCAAAAAAGGAAGGATTTCACAGAAATGTTAAGTGCCACAATCATTTTTAAAAATGAGAGAGACCTGCACATATTGATGCAATTTTTAATATTTCTAATATTCCCTATTACCTATGAAGCAGAGACTAATGCCATCTTGAATTTTGGTTGGATAAATGGAATTCTAGGAAAAACCATTCCCATGATGACTCAAGTGAAGGCACCCTCTCCTTCATTACAGCAAATGCCCCAAATCTCAAACCACACACCATAAAGCTGGGGCAGACAGCACCATTTTTTTATTCAACAATATTTCACAGAGTTCTTACTGATGACTAATAGCTCACAATATTCAGTAAATAAAAATGCAGTTTTATTCAGCAAATATTTATTCAGTAAATAAAATTAATTCCTAGAATTAAACTAAGTATGACTGTTATATTTCCACTGACTTTAAACTCGGAAAGCTTGATGTTCTTCAGGAAATTCAAGTTCAAAAGGTATTAACAACACTGCTGTCATTTAAAAAGTAAACTGGCTGTGACAGTCTGGGATATTATATTTTTCTTCACAAAGAACTGAACGGAATTCAAATATTACTTTGCTTATCGTTGACAATTCATCTAGAATGGTAGAAGGAAATTGAAGTGTTAACAAAAGGGATGGCTTAGTGCAATAGATTCACCTAATTAGGAAAGAATAAATAAATACAAAAACTCAAAGTTTCAGAGATTAATTTAATTTGGTTACTTCCCTGAAAAGCACTCAGAATGATGGAAATGGGAAGAGGGGAAGAAAGATCGATTCTTATTTAGAGGAACTGACAGCAATTGAAATTAAAATGTTCATAAGAAAGAGAAAACCATTAAAAACTGTAGGTGATTTGATAATTCCACTCCCCCCCACCCCAGTTTACAGTGTTATTTTAGGTAACATAATATGCAGTGTATAGCAGGTCGATCGACAAATTCAGAAGTCTCTCAATGTTTAAAAAAAGTGCTTGAATAGAAGCTTTGTGGATTAGAAAATCTGGCAGATTCGATAATGCAAACTTCAGAATAAACTGCTGAACCTATGCTGCTGTGTCAATTATGGTGGGCTCATAACTATAGTTCCAGTTGAAGAGGCACTCTCTTTCTCTTTCTCAAAATCCTACCTTCAAGCTCTATAGATAGCTCTAAGGAAAGGGGGGGGGGAATACAACTCAAAATATTTCTCAGCACGAAGCAACCTAAATCCATAACAGGATGATGGTTTTCAATGGGTTTACAATGGCATGTAGATCAGATAGTAGGAAATCAAACAGACAAGATTTGGTTGTAGGAAAGTCATTCCCCAATGATGACCTTAATGGTATCCAATTATTTTGTGAAAACACACAAGATACCTGTCTCTGCACCAAAGAAAACACTGATCTTCAGCATTTTGCTTCTCCTTTGAGAATGAGAGGCAGAGAAATCAAATTTGCCCATTCTATTTATTATGAAATCTGAATCTATGCTCCTATGTGATAAGTAAGTGAATACCTAACACAAGAGTTGGACTTCCCTAAGAGTAAAAAGGAGTACTGTAGGGGGCAGTTCTTCCCAACTCTACAACTTGAAATAGGATTTATGTCACCCTGGGGACACCCTCCTTCTCTAATGCACCCAAACCACAATGCAAGCCCACAATTCTGACTGATCATCTAGTCAGACCTGCTCCTTTGCTCCAAATCCCCTGGCGGAAACTTCAGGGAAAGGGATTGATAATGGATTGAACCGGGAAGGTCTATGCAGAGAGCTCATTGGGAAGCAGAATCAGAGATGAAGGATACCTAAGAGATGAGACTTATGACACTGGGAGTCCTGGATCCACCACACCTGAGTTAAGATTGACTTACTCCGAGTTATGAGTCAAGAAATGTTGATCCATCATTTGATTGATGGCTCAAAATGGGTATCATTACTTTCCTGCCACTTACAAATGAACAATGCTTAGACAATTTGAATGTAGAGTTTTCACTGAAATAGGGCCAAACTAGACACTCAATAAACAGTATCTTCTATGAGACCGCAACAAGATAAAATCACCAGACTGTTAACAGAAACACAGAAGTTTTCATTTCACAGTGTCAAGCGTGGCATTCAGTATTCTCTGTGTTCCACTCGTAGTTATTTGCCCACTAAAATCATTAAGAACTTTGTTTCCACTAGGATTCATCTATATTGACCTACTGACCACACCCAAACATACCTTACTCTTTGGTGTCTGCCTTTTTTGGTTGTTGTTGTTGCTTATAACATTGCTTGACCCAGAGGGCATGTTATTTGATCTCTTCATTCCAGTTTCAGGTATCCTTCACAGTTAAATTCAAATATCATTTCTTACAGGCAGCATCTCCAGAATCTTCCAGTCAATTACCATGAAGACAACCCTTCAACGAAGTGAAGGTTAGGGATGCAGGACCCTGGTACATTAGAAAATCTGGTATAATTTATAACCTGCATTTTCATATCCCTGGTTCCACTTCTGTGGATTCAACCAATTGCACATATCAACTACTGGATTGGTTGTTGAAATCTATGATTTGCTGAAACCCTGAATGCAGAACCTGAGACTAGAAAAGAAATCCAAGTATAAGTGGAACCATGCAATTCAAATATGAATTGTCCAAGGGGCAACGATTTTCCTTCCTCTTCAAGGTTCTTTCTTCTACCAAGTAATATGTGAGAAAAATATTTTGTGCATTACTGGGAACTATACAAAAGTCAGTTATTTTTAATATCACTGAGCACTCATATACATTTTTCTTATAATTTTGTCATGTGTTTTTTTTTTATAAGATTTTGAACACCTTGAAGTTAGGGATTAGCTTTATTTCTTTATAGCCTATCATCTTTCTTGGCACAATAAATGCTAAAAAAAATGTAATCCTGAATTTCAGATCTGCATAGGTCATTTGATTTTCTCTTGCAAAACCTGAGCTCATAAAAATTAAGTAATCTGCCAACCATACCTGCAGCTAGTCCAAGGGGAGGGAGAGTTATGTAGTATTTTACAAATAAGTTACAAATAAGGTAAAGTATTCAGGAAAGATGAAAAGAGCTAAAAACCTTAATAGAAAATTAGTTTGAATACATGTACTAAATATTAGCAGAGGACAAAAGTAAGAAGATAGAGATTGCAGATTGTCAACACAGACACAAATTCAGCTTCAAATGGATAACATCTTATCGCATCCTCAGACCAACTGTGGAATAAGATCTTACTCCCACTTCTAGACCAAAGATGCAGGAGGTTCTAAGATGATGGGAGTGTTACGACTCATTCATCTTCTCTTTGGTATTTATGAAGCACTGTCTATGAGCCAGGTTTTCTCATCCCAGCCCTTGCCAAGGCTGTGAGATAAAAGGAAACTAATACACTGTCAAAGATGCATTCCTTCTCCATCATCTACAATGTATTTTGAGTGACTCAAATTGTTCAGGTTGTAGACCATCCATGAGTCATTGTGCTCTTTTATACCCTAAATGAGAGACTCATTTAGTCAATGGGACATAATTAAACATAGAAAATTGTGAATTACATGAATCTCTGGTAACCACCATTCTACTCAGTTATTGTGATTTTTTTTTTTTAAGATCCCACATATGAGTGAGATCCTGCAGTTTTGCTCTTTCTAACTTACTTCACTCTCACCAAGGCCTCCAAGCACAACCCTATGGCTATATATGGCAGAATCTTCTTTTAGGATGAATCATCTCCACTATGGATACTGATTTCTCTGTTCTTTGCTCAATCTGCCACCCAGTGATTGGTTCTTGTCCTTATTTGTGGACGTTAATTACATAGTTTCCATCCTAGTAATATGTGCTGTTTAAACACCACTTTACAATTGCTTTCAGCTGTTTCATTTATGTTGGTCTTGGCTGTTCCAATGACATCTCAATTTCATAAAAATGTTTTGGTTGAAAGTGTTATACTGTTTACAATGTGCTGCTCACACTAAACATGCATAGTTGCTCGGTGCAAGCCACCCCAGGCATCCTAAGAATATATCGAAATGCTACCTTGGTACATCAGGTCAGACTCTTCAGCACTCAGAAGTTTCTACTTCTCCCTTTACAGGACTGTAAATAATCTGGTTCCAATTATCAATTTTCCTTCAACCCAAAGCATGGCTCTTTGTGATTCTTGACATTTTTCTTTGTTTCAGACAAATTCTTGATATTTCAACAGGATTTGTATAGAAGTTCTATTTCACCATGGTCAACATTCTAAAAAAGTTCTGAGAAAATCTTGAACCTTCTTTTCAGTTGACTCTCATTTTCCTCATAAGAGTGAATAAGTCTCGCCACAAAAGTTTGGTGGGGAAGAAACCACCTTATTTCCAAACGGTTTCTCTCTCAAAGAGGATCCTAGATAAACTAGTGAGCAGGAGGAGATAATGGAGTTGGGAATAAAAGGATAAGACTGTCTAAATTGTGTCTAAACAAGTCTAAACCAAAATCACTTTGGACCCACAGAGAGATGTCATTACACAGGGGGGTGTGTCAGGGTCAAGGTCAGTCCCAGCTGTAGTACCTACTAAATACTTAAGATGGCAGCTCTGTACAAAGCTAGATACAAGAGGCAGGTGACATGGAAATGAAGAAAGCTATCAATGGAGGGGATAACAATCAACAGGCTGAGGTCTGGCCTGGCCCATATTAAAGGACAAGAAAGTCCATCATATGGGAATGAGCAAAGCCCCACACAGAATGGCGCTGATGTATCTCCTGCCTGATTAGCCTTTTGGTGAGTTAACAACTCACCAGCACCAGAGTGCTGCTACTCAAGCCTTAGCAGATCCCTGGTTTTCTATATACCTCTAAATTAGATCTGTCCCGCACCCACACAATTCTAGGTACTCCATGTAATATTTACCATGTAACACAAACTACCATGAACAACAACACTACACCAGGAATTTTGTCAAGAATTTGACATCCTTAACTTTAGTAACATTAACAAAGAAGAATCTAAATTGTTAAAGTTTAAGAAGGAACCTAATTCACAGAAGAATTTCAGTGCAAGTCTAGCTGATATTCTGTCCCTTTTCATGCACAGAAATTTAAAGTCTTTCAGGGCTATTTTCTTAATCAATGTTGTGTAATATGTATAAATCCATTATAAAGTACACGAGGCAGAGTTTTATTATCCTTGATGATTCATAGAGATGGGGTGGCTGTAAGTTTGTTTTCAACTGTCATACAGTAATTGATGATTTTATCTTAGTTGAGGCACAAATCAGGTGTGCATCCCTTATAATACAATTCTGCCTGAAGACAATCTGCTTTGTCCTAGTATCTCTCATCCATCTTCCTCTCTCTCCTCCTATGGCTTTCTCAGATGTATGATCAGCTTTCAAGGAGTGGTTTTAATACTTGTCTTTGTGAGACCCTTTGTTGGGTTTTTCTATATTCCACATATAAGGCACATGAATTAGTATTTATCTTTCTTCTTCTGGCTTAACATAATCCATTCCTTTGCTATCCATGCTGATACAAAAGGAATGTTTATCCTTTTTGATTGCTGAGTAGTATTCCATCGGAGTTTGTGTGTGTTGTCCTAACTATATTGGGAGGGGGAGGGAGAGTCCCACATTGTTAAAACACTAATAAGGATACAAAAATGGTATTTCAATTTAAAAAAATCAATGAAATAAATAAAATAAAGGACTTGATCACAACCAAATAAACTTTTAGTCTGTGCATTCCAGATAAGGTGACTAAAAAAGCCACAGTAACATCATTCATACTCAAGTTATTAAAGTACATTTAAGTTCAGAGTGTTGAAAAGGATGCAGTAATTATGTTGGTGCTTCCATGAGTTCTAATTGCCTCTTGTATGATTACTGATAATTTCAGGTAATTGTCAGCAATATGAAAGAGCTTTTTGTGGCCCCACAAGAAATATTACTCCAGGGAAGATGTTACAAAGCTGAGAGGGGACTCAAGGAAAGGGAGGGTGGATTTTCCTACTATGGTTTGCTGATTTATTCTCTAAAAGCAATACATCATTAGAATCTAGTAATTTAATTGCCTCCTATGACAACATATGGCTGACACAATACCAGCTTTTCACTAAAAAGAAAGATCAGAGTTAAAAATAATTTTCCATCTTCAAATTCCTGACTTTTCAGATGATGCAGTCAATTTAAACCACTTGGAAGCCTACCTGAACACTTTCCCATCTGAAATGGGAAAGTGGCAAGAGATCACACTGCAGGGGTGTGAGATCCTTCAAAAGACACCACTATCGCTGCCCTTGCTAGGAAGCAGCACAACACACGCTGATTGCACTCCACACTATTGAGACAAAGGTGGAGGGAGCAAAACTAGATCATTTGAAAACATATGTGTCCAGTACATGCTACACACTGACACATCCAGTGCAGGCTGCAGATATGAACTGTTTCTGAAAATAACTAACCTAATTGTGAAGATGTGGACTTGCAATGGTAAAATGTTAAGAGATTAAAGACTAGACACCAGAAAAACTCGTAAGAGAATCAGGTGGCTGCTGTTTCTTTTCTGGAATACTCATCAAGAAGACATCTAAAGACAATCATTTACATTTTTGCTTTATCCAAATATCAAAAGGTCAGGGTAGCTCAATTTCCTGTTCCTTATATAAACTTTTTTTCATTGATTTAGAAAGGAGAAGAGCAAAAAGATAGTAAAACTCCAATCAGCCTGAGAGAAAGGTTAAAGTCATTCTTTTTTATATCCATTCTGGGTAGTGATCCATAAAAAATAATTAGGACGAGGGTAAATCTATTAGGTAGCACAGATTCACCATCAGTCTCGTCAATCTGTATTTGTTCAGGCACTAAAGATTTGTGGGACTCTGTCTATATGGAGAATTAAAATGTATACTAAACATAGATGTATAAATTTCTCTTCCTTCATGTTCTCAGGTCCACGTCTATGAAATGACTGCCTCCTTCCTTTTAGTCTAGACTAGCATCACTAGTGCACACAGTGCACACTGATCTAAAAATATTTTAGATTTTTAGATTGTAGATCTTAGTAGTATTCCAATTCAACAAAAAGCAAAAAGCCCAGCAAGAAAATGGGCAAAGAGCTTAAAAGACACTTCTCCAAAGAGGAAATACAAATGGCCAACAGGCATATGAAAAATTGTCCAACATCACTTATAATCAGGAAAATGCAAATAAAACCCACAATGAGATACCAACTTATACCATTAAGAATAGCTCATATCAAAGAAACAAAAAAAAAAGGGCAAAAACAAGTGCTGGCAAGGATGTGGAGTAAAAGGGACACTTTCACACAATACTGGTGGGAATGCAAGCTGGTCCAGTCACTATGGAAAGCTGTGTAAAGGATGCTTAAGTTACTGGAAATGAACCTATCATCAAATCCAGCAATTCCACTTCTGGGAATCTATCCAAAGGCTACCAAAATAATAATTCAAAAGGACATCTGTACTTCTATGTTTGTTGCAGTGCTATTCACAATAGCCAGGACATGAAAACAACCCAAATGTCCACATTTTTGAACAGATCAAAAATGCTGTGGTATATTTACAAATGGAATATTATTCAGCAATCAAAAAAACCAAACAAACAGTCATTTGCAGCAACATGGATGGAGCTAGAAGGAATTATGTTAGCAGAAATAAACCAGAAAGAAAAGATAAATACCGGATGGTCTCACTTATATGTGGCGTATAGAGAAACTAAACAAAAGGAGAATACAAAGATAAAACTAATAAACTGACAACAGAACTAAAGCATACATCAAGGGTAGAAGAGGGAGCGAAAGGGAAATCGGGAGGAATAAGCATAAGAAATTAGGATGATGGTTCATGGGTGACATGGTGGTGGGAAAACTTCAGGGTATACAACATGATATACATATGTAATCAATAAAATATTTATTATGTGTATACAATTGTAGTGTCCTTTCCTTTCTATTTTATTTGTTGCATTGTCCAATTTCTCATACATTTCGAAACATCCATCCTACAGCTGTTATCTCTGCCCAACACTCACTGTCACATTTCCCTTGATCCTCTCTGTGAGCTAAGCTCCTTTAACACCAGCTGCCATGTCTGCTTCCCTCTTCTCTTTGCTGAGCAGAGGTGGCTGCGCTCAGGGTGTCTAACTCTCAGAGGCTGGCTGTGTTTAGTGAAGGATTCTCTGTTAGAGAACTGTCAGAGCTGGCCTGAAGGAGGGTACATTTGAAATCATTTCTCTCATTGAGAGATAAGTGTTCAGTGTCACTTATTCTTCCATTCTCGCTTTTACCTTTCACACTACTTCCATATTTATCCTCCAGCTGCCTGCATATTTGACAATGCTATTGCTGATAGTGTTATATGAGTAGATATGGCTGAAGTGACTGATGCGTGACCTTCAGCTCTCTGGATGCTAAATACACACATTCAGGCCTCCTCCAAGGCTCTTTGGGCTGTGCTGATGACTCTATGCTGTTCCTTATTTTCCTTAATGGCAACAATAACGCTAAGTGATAAGGCCAGGAATTTATTAGGCATCTTTCTTTCAAGGTAATTAAACGGCATATCCTTGTCATCACCTCAACTTTTTGGCAGGTAGCCAGTCTCAAACTACAGAGCAAATGCAAGAAGAAGAAAAAAAGCTTTCCCCTTTTAATTGTGTGTGGTACATGGAGGGGGGTGTTTCTTCTAGTTTGTCAAACTTGCTTTGGATTACTCAACAGGAATCTTTCTTTTTCCATTTTTTTCAATAGGAATCTTATAGTGTCCTATAGATAATATACAGTATATATTCATTCTATAGATAGAAACATATACCTACATAGTATAAAATGCATTTTCCCAAGGAAGTTCAAGATAGCTAATGAAGTATATAGCTTATATGGTAATCAACATACCACAATTTGCTCAATTGTTGCCAAATTATGACCTCCTGAGAGATGTGTGTGTGTGTACACATGCACACACAAAGGAGAAGACAAATGAAAAGAAAGAAATGAGAGCAAAAGCTACAGAGAACCCAGGCATATCCCACCTTGTGCTGCCCCACTCCCACCCCACTAGATCACAGTAACTCATGTAAGCAAACTCATGTAAGCAAAGTTACAAATGAATGCCCAAGAAAAGACTGATGCAAAGGTCAGTACTAAATCATCATCTTCTGCCAGCAAACCTGACAGTTTAATGAAGTCTCCATTAAAAGAAAAGCAAAAGATTCATTTCAAGAGACACCTCTCACAAAGCTACTATGAACTCAGCCTACCTGTGGCAATCCCAAATTCACCAGTGCTATAGTTTAACTGTAAACCTTGTTAGCAGGGCTTCCCTGCTTTGTTACACTGAGAAACAAATGTGTCCTCAGCTATGAAATGAATTTAAATAAAAGCAGCATCATTTAATGGCATAAACAGTACTCAAGTGTTCTTTTCTTTATTTACACAAATTTTCTAGAAACAAAGGCATCACACCGCTCCTGAGAGTGGGAGCAAGCGGCCATGGGAGGACCATCCCAAGACAGATTATTTTGGGGTAAACACATTTTACACACACCCACTCCCTGGATTTTGTTTAGATCTCTCTACTTAATAAAATACATAGTGTTCCTGGCTGTTTTGGTCCTTGGAGGTTATTCTGATATTTGATATTTCTCTTGCTGAAAATGCAATTTTATCTGGCTTTACAAAATGTACTCTTCAGATATATATCTATCTCCTAAAATGTAGTTTGTACCAGAAAATAGTCGGCCCCGTTGAGTTAAAAGGTGGTTCAACATATGTGCGCTGTGAAGCACAAGAGCTTTAAAATCAGCGCTGGGAGCCACAAACCTTTCAGAGCTTGCTGACTGCCAGTGGCTACAGAAGACCACAGGGAGGGGGCTGCTTCTCCATCGCCTGTGAAAAGGGAGGCTATTATTTGTCTGTGCACAGAAAGACACAAGATGAAGCCAGGATCCCAATATGGACAGTATTACAATTTAGGCATTGATGCCATTTACTGTGTCTGAAAAAGAGGTGAAGGAGGCCTGAACAGGAAGGGTATTTTCACTTTGTTGCAAATTCCAGGTGTGGACCCAATAGAGAGAATGTATCACCTAGAAGGTGTGTAAAGGGAAACTGGAGCCTTTGGTTTTTAGAAGAAGATAAAAAGGAAAAGAGCAGAGACTAGAGGGAAACAGACTTTTGGGGAGGAGAAGAGAATGGCTGATGGATAAAGAATAGCCTGAGAGATCAGGCTGGGCAGAAGCCCCCTGCAAGACTGAGCTGGTGGTGGCAAGGAGTCATGGTGGCCAGTAAAAGAGTAGCTGGTATGGAGAGTGTGGCACCGAAGCAAGGTTGCACAGTTACCTGATACCTGGAGATGGCCAGGGATTTGGAAAGCTGATTTGTGCATCAGCAATTGTGGAAAAGTTTAAAGCACCTTGGAGAAGCGGAGCAGCTGGTGAATGCTGGAGAGAGAAGACGCAAAGAGAAGATGCTGGAGAAAGACTGGACTTTGCAGAGTGCCTGCCTGAGGTTTGGAGGGGCAAAGGGGCACCATCATGGACATGTGTCTTTGGGACCTTTGGGATTGAAAATGGTGATGAGCTAAAAATAAGTGGCCACTTGTGGCTTTAAGGACTTTGGTTTCCCTGTTTAACATTCCCTTGTAAATAAACCCTGTTGTTAAACTGCATTTAAATGGCAACTACTACACTGGGTAGCTAGAGACTTTTGCCCTTTTTTGATCCGATTTCATAGTGATGCATCTAACTCCCCAGTGTCCCCCAAATTAAAAGCAGATGTCATATTAGGGAGGCATCTGCTCACATCAACTACTACTCCAGCATACAGAGTCCCCCCTTTTCAAAGCCATCAGACTCATCTTCATAAAATACACATGCAATCCTGGATTATTTCCAGTGCCTAGAGAATAAAGTTAAACTTCTTACATGGCCTGTTTTGCCTCTCCTTTGGTTGCTCCAGCTGCCTGGCAAAATCATACCTTAGATGAATTTCAACTCTGTCAGCTGCATACAAAGGCAGTTCTCTGTACTGCCCAGTTAACAAGGACACCGAATAATGAGTAAACATGATGACTCGTCTCCCTTGAAACCCAGCACCTGTAAGTCAAGAGGACTTCAGGGCCATGAGTATCTCCATCATGTGTCCCTCATCCAGTCACATCCCATTCCCCTTCAACAGCTACTCTTCAGCCTCACTGTGGAATGGAAATGCTCATTCTGATTTCTGAGAAATGGAGCCAGCACAGCAGAGCTCCCCAATCAGTCCCTATCAGCCTACCACCCACTGTCATGTTTTGGGGCCCCTTATTTTCTCTCTTAACTATGAAATTCCTCCTAGAAGTCAAATCATACAGTTGCAGTTCAGCGCTCACAGCTTTGCCTACTTCCAGACAGCACCACAGCAGAGGTCCATTCGCCTCTCACTTCATCCCTCTCCCAGTCACCACTGGATTATTCCACCAGCCTGTAAGCATCTTTTTATATATCGATTGCACATCCACCTCTAGCTTCCGCATTATTTTTCTCCTCTCCTTTAAAGTCAAAAGTCTTCATGTGTTGTCCTTACTCTTTTCCCAAATCCTCAAGGCTGTTCTCTCCTGAGCCTACTCTTATCAGACTCCCTAACCCCACCATTCCACTGAGATAGCTCAGTTGAGTGTATGATGGCACCATCTTGCCGAATCTTTGGACAGGTCTCAGTCATCATGCTCTTGTCTGTTAAGACCATTTGATTTTCCTGGCCCTATCCAGAAACACTTTATTTTAGCACCCAGGACATGACTCACCACCATCCTTCCTACCTCACTGGTAGTGCCTTCTGACTGTTCTGTTTCCTCCCATGTCTCCCTGATTTCTAAATCCAGGTTCCCCTAGAATTGAGTTCCTCACCTCCAGCGCTTGTCTCTTCCTCAGGGAGTTTACCCAAGGATTTTAATGCCATCTATCCATTAATGCTTTTCTAATTTATATTCCCAACTTAGAATTCTACCTCAACTTCAGGCTCGTCCACTTAAGCTGCCTGCCCAACCTTTCCAAGTACAAATGTCTGTGAGCATTCCTGATCTCCATTCTCACAAGCCATCCTACTCTTGCAGTTCTGACAACTAATGACAGCTGTGAACTTCTTGGTGCCTGTGTTAAACTGGATTCATTCTTACCTGTTCCTTACCTCTTACATACATGGGTGTGAGGTAAAAACATGGCTCTACCTTCCAAGTAAGACAATTATATGACCACTCCTCCCACTGTCATTGCTCCCAAGCTGGTCTATATTCTTCCTTCCCTGGATTATTAAAATAGCTTCCTAAGTGATAGCCCCACTTTCCTATCACTCTCATATATTCTGCCACAACATGGCTGCCAGTGTGATCCTTTACAAGCAAGTCAGAGGCTATCAAAAGCCAATGAAGTTTTACCACATCAGCAAAAGCAAAACCTCCCAGGCACTACGTGAGTTCCAGATTCCACCAGTACTTGGGTCTTGTCTCTTTTCATTCTTACTTTTCTGTGCAAGCCACACTAGTTTCTCTGGCACAACAGCCACATTCCTTGTCAAGTTCTCTGTACTGTGTTCCCCTTATGAATGCTTTTCTTTCAGCTTGTGAGGAATGGCCAGGACCCTCTACATTACCCCAGCACAATGTGCTTCATACATGCGTTTCCCTGTACCCTGCTTCATAGTACTTCAATGTACTGAAAATGATCACCATTTCACCTTATAGGCATACCTCATTTTACTGTGCGGGTATTCGTACTTCTTGTTCTAAAATCTTCAGGTGAGCAGTAAGGTTGTATGTTTGAGCTCTTTTTTATTCCTTGAGGTGCACCTGTATTGCTACCTACTTTCTTCTTTGCACCACTGCTGCTCTGTTCTAGAGATTCTAGTAGGTTTTGTCTTCATTTTTGTTCATCTGCAGGTGTTTTAACTTCTTGACTTCCTCATTTATCCAATGGTTGTTCAGTGTGCAACAAATAGCACTTACTGGAAGTTTCCTCGTATCCTGACGTTGTGTGAGGATGACCTCATTTAAACTTGCAAACAATAATAGGTAGTAGGAACCACGAACTTCCTCTATACTGTGGAGCCAGTCAGGAGTGAAAGAGGAGAAAACCAGGACCCCTGTACCAGTAGCTCAGGTTTCGATTTCACTTCCCGTCTTTCTGCACTGCTTGCCTTTCTGAGTGCTGGGGTCACTGCTTTTGGTATTCTGTTCGGAATCCTCATTGTAATCAGTAGGAGAAATAAGCTTGGGGCTCTCTGTCTTGACCAGGACCAGAAATGACTTAAATTTGCATCTTAAACATTTCCTCTGGACTTTGAAATTTATTGTCACAGGGGTTTATGTTGTATCCCTATATAAGTCCTTTAATTTGTTCTCTATCTGTGGTTTTATCTCTTTTCTTGTTCTTAATTATAGAAATTTTTGCTGTCCTCTCTGTTTCCCAATGATGATCCTGAAAAGGTTATGAATTTTATTGGTCTCCTCAAAAAAAGAGTTTGAACCCACTGAACTATTCTAGAAACCACTATCTTCTACTTCAACACTTTTAATTTCTTCTCCTGTATGTTTTCTGCTTATGTTCTGTTTCTAAATGTTGAAGATACAATTAAAACTTTATTTCCTTTTAAATATAAATGGTGATGACAATATATTTTCCTGAGTTTAGCTTTTGGTATGATCCACAAATTTTGGTATAAAATTTTCTCTTTTTAATTACTTTTTAGATAGCTTGTAATTCAACTTTTGACTTTTATTTTGATGCAAGGGTAATTTAGAAGAATTTACTAACAGACATTTTAAGACTTCTGATCAGCACTTTGTATTTCTTTAATTATTATATTAGAATTAGGGAACATGATTTATGAAAATCTGGGTCTAAAAGCATAATTATTAGATATACTATGGACATAAAATATGCATGCCCCTCCATAAAATTAAAAGTTAAATATAGTCAACTGTTCATTATAACTCATATTTTTCTGGGTCTGTGTGATCCTGAAAAATACACAGCAAGGTCACATACTAAAATTTTACTAATACCAAGTTCCTTTGCATTTTAAGAAAATTACATTTAGTTTTGGCTTGTTTTTATTTTATTTTTTGTTTGGCAGTTATATTATGACTAATACATCTTTCATATTGTTCATACTATAATTAATGTCTTAATTTATACTAGGCACTTGTAAACTTACATTCTCCTATGTTCAATATTAAAAGTATAATCTCCATTTTTCTTGGTGCCCTTTTAGACATGCCTTTTAACCATTTCTTTTCTCTTTGATTTAAAGGTATTTTCTATTACTGGAATTTAGCTGAATAAGGGAATGTGCTATGTTCATAAAAATATGCAATAGGGATACTTAAGTTTATTCTGTGCATCTTTTATTGTTTTCCATTTAATTTACTTTGCTATTTACCTTTATTTCTTTTCCTTGTTTTTCTTGGTTTGATGAAGTCATGGTTCACTGCAGCCCTACCTGCATCCCAGGTAATTTCTAAGTTCTGCGTTTCCTGAGACAATTAGAAAAACTGAAATGGACTTAGTATTAGATAGCCTAAAGGTAATGCTATTATTTTTGTTAAATATGATAATGGTACTGGGATGCATTATTTTAGGGGAAAAATGTATTACAGACAAGTAGCAGGATACTCTACAATGAGAAAACAAAAATCTTTGCTGACTTCACAATATCCAGTTTCTGGTGGGGAGATAGCTGGGATACTTAATAAAATAACATTTTTATTGAAATTGGTTGTTGGATATCTGGGTATCCATTTTACCACTTTTTATACTATTTATATAGTATATGTTTGAAAATTTCACAAGAAAAAAGTTAAGAAGAATACCCTATTTATAATCACACAAAGGCTTATATTGTCATTGTGTTGCTTGAATATGTACATCACATATATATATATATATATATATATAAAATGGATTAGAAAACATGATTTATGAAAATCTGGGGCTAAAAGTGTAATTAATTATTATTAGACTATAATTATACTAATAATCCTAATATTATCTATCTGAGGCTAAAAGTATAATTATTATTAGACTATAATTATACTAATAATTCAAAATCTATCTATCTATCTATCTATCTATCTATCTATCTATCTATCTATCTATCTATCTCTCTCTCTCTATCTATCTGGACTGGCAATCTCTCCCTATACTTCCATAGCACTAATTCAGGAGTTGGCTAGGTAAGTACATATTTCAGACTTTGTGTTTCCAGAGGCAAAATTGAGAATTTCTGTAGCTACCTATAGAACAAAAGGAAAATCAATGTCTATGAATTCTTCATTGGCTAAAGTCAACATACGGTAATAGTAATTGAGTATAACTTCTCTATAGGCTTAATGAGAGGAATGGAAGTTTTTTATTTTTTATTAATTTGCATTTTATTCGATTTGGGCTCAAAAGCATCGTCCCATCATGGTAGAAATGTAGCCTCATTTCTCATAGAGCCCTGCTGTGCATCTCCGAAACAGTGAACCTTTCTCCTGGGAGTTCACCACAATGTGTTGCCTACATCTCTGATCCTTAAGCACTAGATGCACAGGCTGAAGGACTTCGATTTACAGAAGCAGATTAAGAGCACAGGCTCTAGGGTAAGACTTCCTGCTTCTGAATCTCAGCTGGATGGCTCATGTTCTACCTGTTTACTTAACCTAGCTAGAAGCTCCAGGTGCTTCTTCTACAAAATGCCTCCCAGTACCTCTTTGGCAAGACTGTTGTAAAGATTAATTGAGCTGCTTAATGCAACGATTTAGAGGAATTTATGGTACACTTCTCATGTGTTATTTTGCTTTTATTTCTTCCCAGTCATTTAAAACTGTAAGGTCATTCTCAGCTTATGGGCCATACGAAACTAGAGAGTGGGGGCAGGGGTGGGGGGAAGACCTCTTCTGCTTGTCTGCCTGTAACTGTGCAGATGCTCACCATTTTTCTTTCCTCCTTTTCTAAAAAATCTTGTCCTTTTAGGCCGGGCACGGTGGCTTGTGCCTGTAAGCTTCAGACTATGAAGCGGCTGGGGCTAGGGATCGCGGTTCGAGTCCCGCCTGGGGCCCGTGGCGAGACCTAGTTCCAAAAAAATAGCTGGGCGTGGTGGCCCGTGCCTGTCATCCCAGCTACCTGAGAAGCTGAGGCTAAGGATTGCTTGAGTCTGTGGTACCCTGGGCAACGAGAACCTGCGGTTCTACGGGCAAAAATAGCGAGACCTAGTCTCAAAAACAAAAAGAAAAAAATAAAAATAAAAAAACCAAAAATCTTGTCCTTTTAAAATGTCAAAACCAAACCAAACAAACAAACAAAACCAAGTCAGGGGCCAGATTTGGTCTGTATGATAGTCTTCTCGCTCCTATAGGCGTTGCAACCGGGCTGGATGTTGTACTCCTGCTTTCCTGTCTGGCTTCTGGCTCTTTCTGTCAGGTTCCCTTCCCCATTCACAGCTTTAGTCACTCTGGGCCTCAGGTCCGGCTTCTTAGACCCCATAAGCGGCAATACGCAGTACTCTGGTAAGAGGTGGGAGGCACGAGACAGGGACAGCCTACCAGTTCCCGTTCTCAAATGCAGTAGAGACTTCATGCTCCACCAAGACACGCTGCCTTCTATCTCTGGCAGAGAAAAGGATTGCCCTCCACCAAGCCCCAAAATCCCATGTGCCCATGGTACTTGTTCCAGTCAATGAAAACGAGAACTACAGCTCACTTCCCGATGAAAACTTTTCCAGATAAACGTACCATTACTCAGCCTTTCTCCCCTCTCTGCAGTGCTGTCTGGAGCCTCAATCAGCCCAGGTGCCTGATGCAGAGAGCTCAGATGACAGGCAGTTGACACAAATTAGGAAAACAGAACATTTGCTGCATTTTTTGTCCGAGGTTTGGGAAATTTGTTAGCACAGATTAAAGCAAGTCTACCAGGACTAATGTACTATGACAAGGGGAACATTTCCTTCTTGGATCCCTCCGTTGAAAACGCTGGCACTCTCCTGCTCACATGGGAAGAAAGGATTCAATCTACGTATTCTTATTGCTCAGCATAGATGTTTGGGGGTTAGGCGGTTCTTGAACAGCCACTGTCTGGGTTGGCATTACCCTAATCCTGGGTCCACAGCACCCTGCAGATGAAGATTCTCCAGAAATCAAGGTATCCTGATACTCCTTGGGGTTCTCCAGCTCTGCACCCTAAGCGTGGCTGGCAGAGCCTGAACTCCCCAGGTGCTGCTTGCTGCCTGACCCATAATTGCTCCACTAGAACAGATGGAAGCAATCAGACTGAAACTAGGAAGGAGGGCGGCAGGGGCCTCTGCCACCATTTTCCCAGGAAAATTCCAAGGCAGAGTTCACGAAATCATTCTAATCTGGCTCCTCTCTTCAGCCTAGTATCATCTCCCTCGCCACGTTGCACTCATTTCACTTTAGGGTTTAGACATCAACCCAATGTGGGATCTCAGTCTTCCCTCCTATAGCAACGCCCTTTCCTTATTCTGTGCAGTTTCTCACCTCCAGCATACCTTCCCACAGCTCTATCAGCATTACTCTCAACTCCGTGTCCTTTGAACGTTCTCCTTTACTACTGTTTGCCTTTGCAAGTGACATCACCATTTGGCTTGTGATGTCACCATTTGGCTTGACCTTGACCTGGTGGTTAGGCAAGGGTGGGTGACCCTACATTGTGTATGTTCACTTTGGAACTTTCGAATCTTGTCATTAAAGACAAGGGCAAATAAGACTTACTGGAAAAAAATGCAGGAAGAAAGCAAGTATATTCCTGAAAGGATGGACTTGTTTGCAGAGGGGAGGAATAAAAGTTGAGCAGAATTGTGCAAACTAAGATAAAGTAGCAACTTGTTCAACCAGAAGCTACAAAGTACTGATAGTTTGCAGTAACACATGTACTAGTTTATTGCATACTTGTTTAACAAAAGAAAAAAGGAATCAAGGAAATTTTAAACAAAAGGCACAATAAAAAATCTAAAAAGTGATAAAAGTGAAGAATACAAAAATCACTGATTCAAAGGAACACGTGCACCCCTATGTTCACTGTGCCATTATTTACAACACAAGTGATGGAAGCAAGATAAGTGCCCCAGGACATATGAGTGGATTAGGTAGAGGCTGTTTATATGCACAGTGGAATACAATTCAGCTATAAAAAGTGAATTCTTTCAGGTGTGATAACATGGATGACAGTGAGAGGAAACAAGTCATAGGGAGAAAGATAAACACTGGATAATTTCACTCATCTGTGGAATATGGCAGGAAAGAGAACAGGCAAAAGTAAACAAAACAAATACGAAAGCTATGATTGCAGAATTGAAGATATGAGAGGTTGAGGGAGGGGAAAGGTGGGGACAAAAGGGGAGAGGGGGACCAGTGATGTGTTTTGGTGGTGGGGGTGGGTGGTAACGTACTCTGAGATTATATGAACCTACAATGATATGATCTAACTCATAGAAGAGAGTGGAGATACAGAATGGGTTAATGAAACCAAAATCCTTGGGTAAGGTGTAAGGATAGAGTAACAAAAGTAAGTTTGATAATAGTCTGCATCAAGAATGGATGTAACAACAGGAAAAGAATGTTCTCTTTTTTTTCTCTATACATTTTTTTATTGATTATATATTTTCTTGCATTGTTGTGATTTTAAGAAATGGCGCAGAGTACCAATCCAAATCACTGTTGGAAATATCTCATAAAATTGCCAACTCCTGTACTCCCTTCAGTCTGGCCTCAGCAAACAATCTTCTCATTGGTTGCCAATTTCCTGGGTTGGTTTCTGGCACTCCATATTGTTCCAGTTGTATCTACTAAGGTGAATTCATGATTTTACATTCTGATCCACAGTCAGTTTCTTGTGTGCATGATTACTATAAGTCAACAGCTCAGAACCTGAACCAAGAATAGGAGGTTTCCAAAACCTTAAAATGTCAGCACCAGATAATGCCTCCACCATTTAAATTAACTACTGAAGCCATAGATGATGTGAATAGAGGCGAAAGCATGTGGAAACAGTCCCCAGAAGTCAGGCTGTCTCTCAGGGGGCTCGGAAGGGAGCAGTTTCCAGACCACCATGAGGAATAATACCACATTGCTTCACTTCTTCTGATTCCCTCATCACTAATCTAAATTCTAACTTTCTCATGATTTTATCCTTTGAAAGACCCCAGTCATTAACACTCTCAGCACACAGTGGACCAGACAAGTATTAATCAATTCTAAAAGGTTCTGTTCACTTCACAGCAGGCAAGATACTGCACAACCATACACAGCAGCCCTGCCAATTGCCTATGTTGTTGTTTTTTAATTTATCTTTTGTGTTTATTTGTATTTTTATTTTATGTGTATTTTACTTATAGTTGTATATTCACTTATCCCTTATCATTTATTATTTTCTTTTGCAACTCCACCTTTCAAATGACTAACAATTCACTCTGATGGATACACCAAAAATTAAACTACTCTTCTACTGATGATGGTTATGGTTAATCTTTCCTCTACAGCAAAATATTCTGAAAGAAGAAATGAATATCATTACT
>PVHY01016819.1:0-32854 GCA_004024945.1 Uropsilus gracilis
TACCAATCTCTCAAGGTTTGAATCTTGCCTCCCCATCCCTATAACAGGATGGTTCTTGCTTTGCAAGTAACTCCACAGGGAAAAGAGTCATGACCTGGGTTTTCTCATCTGCTAGGTGAAGGTTCTGAACTAGATTTAAGTGCAGATTCATGCAGATTGCAAATTTTCCTTAGGAGTGGATTCCCCTTTCAAAAATAAAATCTGACACAAGAAACCCCAACATATAAAACAGACCGAAGCAGACTTGGTCTACCAGTCCTAAAGAAGATGGCCTCCCCTTTCTCTCATCCCCTTGTCATTAGGAGGACCTGGAGGAAATTGTGTGGACCCTGAGGTGCCACTGGTTCCAGAGTGAAACTTGCTGTGTTAGGTGAATATTTTAAAATACCTTCCAGTTCTTAAAGTCTGTAACTCAAAACTTGCTACCACTGTGTTTTACCACCATGAGATTTAACCTGTGTTTCCTTCCTTCATTTATTAATATGTTGTAGGAGATAGTCTACAGTTTTACTAAAACCAAAGCATATTTCACTACTCTCTCCCCAGTTGTAAAGTCAGTCTTTTCACCACACGATAAAATTAGATTTTGATGAAACATAGTATTGCATTGTGAAAAAAACACAGACTGGAGTGAGAAAACCTGAGCACTATCCTTGCCCTGGCCTTTTCTGAGCTCCACAGCCCTGATCAATTTAAGGAAGTTCCCTAATTTGGAGGCCTAGTGATTCTGTAATCATAGGCATGCACATGATCATTGCTAGCCCAGACACTAGGAAGTTTCTTTAAATAACTCTATGCAGTTCTCCTCTACCCAGAGGTCAATGGTCCCTTCAATATGCACCCTATTAAAGGAAGAGGAAGAAGACAAATTAACTTGTAAATTACACCACCAGGATATCAAGGTAGAAAGATCATCCCAATCACTATTTTGTTTGTACAGGTGGATGGGGCCCAGAGGCTGCCTTGATTCTAAGTTGCCAAGTAGAAACCACCTCTCCATTAAACACAGTCTGGGCGTACATGAGGACAAAGCAAAACCCAAGAGTTTGCAGAATATTTGAAGGAAACAATCTGGGTTGTGGATGGGGCTGGCCCACAGGAACAAACGGCATGATTCATTGCCTTCAAACATTCGCGTCCTGGGAAAAGGCAACAGGCCCTGCCTTGGAAGGCAGGGAGCTTTCAGACTGGACACAAGAACAACAGCTCTGGTCATGGCTGTGACTTGGTTATAAGTTAACTTTATGGGTCACTGGGTGTCTGGAAACAGGCTATAAAAAGAAGAAAAGGTGGCCCAAGTAGCTTTGTATTAGGAATGGCTGTGACCAGTTGCTTCTGGAAGGAGATGTATTGACTGCAATAAAACTTGATGGGCTCAGCACTTGTCTGTTAAGGCTGGAATCGGAAGTAAACTTTAGACCTGAGTAATTGTAGGAAACTGCTTCAGAGCAGGAGCAGAGTGGTAAACAATATGGTATCCAGCTGATGAATATGATCTGCCTCTTCCGTGACCTCTAATCCCACAGTCTCATCTGTAGGCAGTTCTTTAGGTTAGTCCCACCATCCAAACAAATAGTGGAGTCTGACTTTTCACTATACTGATTTTTTTTTAAAGCTCCCTGTTCTTGGAATAGCAAAACATTTGAGATATAAATAAAAGCATCAATCAAGACTCAAGATTTGCTATCCTTGATTCTGTCCATGTGGGAGGAAACAGCACATTAGGTAGTTGATGTTAACTTTTATCCAATCATCAACTTGATATCAACACTCTACCTTTCGTCAACATTTATTTATTAAGCACATACTTACACATAATCTTGTCTTTATAGAGCATATCATTGAAATTTCTAGCAGCAAATAAAGCAGAACTATGCCAAAATATTTTTAAAAATACTCATCATTATCCTCACTTGACTTTTCTCAAGGTTTGGTGGAGTCAGATGGCAAATTTAGTCTGAGCACAATGTGGAAAACATTGAACTAAGTTTCAGGAGGGCACAGAGTTCATCCTAGCTGTCATCCATATTAGCTATCATTATGCATCATGGTGTGTCAATCAGAACATAACTGTCAGAGGGAGGTTGAAGTGGGTCGTATTTCACATCACAAAGCTTAAGTATGATGTTTACTTTGCATTCTTTATCAGTTATCTCTTAGAACAATCCCCTCTCTAATGTATTATTTGTTTCCCATTTTAGATAAAGAAACTGGACCCAGAGATGTTTTGAGGCTTCTCCTAAGTCACCCAGTAAGTGGCAAGTCTAGCATTTGCACCTGCTGCTACCCAGCTCCCAAGTTGCTCTACTATTTCTCCAAGTACCTCAGAGATCACCCAGGAAGGACAGCACCCTATTAGTGACTGCTGAACCAGAAGAGATGGAACTGTCTGCCTGGAGAGAGATTTAAGGGACAGCATGACCAGCCCTGTGAGTAAGAGACTAGAATGTTGGCTGTTAGCCATGCCCTAGGATTCTGGATAAGGGCTGCCAGAGCAGATGGAGATGGGAGGGACAACAGTGCCTGACTTGGACCTTCCTGTCACTCCTCTTCCATACCCTTTAGGCAGAGGCTGGCTTCTAAATCTCCCTGTGACTGTTCAGCCACCACAAAACCATGTTTGTATCTAATCGGAGCTAAGGAACAACAGACTTCTTGGGAAGCAGTGATGTCCTGAATGGGCCATAGGGCAACTCAATTCAGTTTCTGGGGTCACTGTTCCCACAAAGGGTCCACTCACATCATCAGATGAAATAGTACATCATCCTTACAAGCTGAGTGTCCAAAGACTTAGCATTCCTAGAATAAAGTGACTCCATTGGCACAAATAATCTCAACAGAACTTAGGGAATTATTTGTTTCCCACAATGTGAAAAAACACCAGCTTCTTCAGGGAAGAGCAATGACAATCCAGTGTTGGGTTATACCTAGGCCCTGGCACACAGCATCTTGGGTCCAAGAGGGCTTCTTTTTCTTTAAGAACACCTGAGTCAATCCAGTACTCCAGTATCAGAAAGAAAGGTACATGAAAGGAGAAATATAACTTCTTAAGACACAAATTATTGTAAAATATCTATTGAATTAAAAAGAAACTAATCAGCTGAGGGATGTCAACCTCAAGAAACTACATTTCATATTAAAACTACTGAAGCTGTCAGAAACAATAAAAAAATCTTCTCTGTGATCAATGAAGAATAAGCAGTTATGTATATTCTCAAGAACAATAGTGGCAGAGTTAATTCTCTATTACTAGTTTATATTAGATTAATCTTGAATCTGAATGTGGATATCAATTATACTTCCTCCAATAAATTTGATTTTGCAGAGAAAGATGCTCTTTTATTCCAATCTATTTTTAGTTGCTCAGAAACTGCCCCACATTTTGCTGACTACATATATTTTTTTGAACCCCCTGTCAGCTCCCTGAGGTGATAATTACCATTTGGGAAATTCCTCTTGAGGAATGAGTTGAATATTCCAGTGGAATGAACTCTGACTTAAATGCTAGGAGACCAAAAATTGATCCCAGCTCTGCCCCTAACTAAACATGAACTTAAAGACAAATTACTTCACCTCTGTAGTTCTGTGTAAAATAAGGAAACAAAATTAGATGATTTCTTTCTAGATTCCTTATGACTGGAAAACTTTGTTTCTCCAACTCTCTTGGACAACAGTAGGGATTCCCTCCTGCAGGAGAATACTGGCCTGACTGGGGGGGTGGAGGGGGAAAGGACTGGAGGAATGGGGAGCCTGCCTCAGGACCCTGAAAGCCACATCCATTAAGAGGTAGGAGCAAAGGCTGCTGCCTAATGACCAGGGACATCCCTGGCTACTTCAAGTGCTTTCAGCCTGGAGCACCTCAGGAAGATTGGTGCAGTGTGATGGTGGGTCACCCACTTAAGGTCTTCCAACTGGGTCGGGAACATTTTCATTGGAAGAAGGGATACTTGCATAAATAAATATGCAATAAATAAACATACAATAAATAAATAAATAAACATGCAATAAATAAACAAACAAACAGCAAGGCTATGCTAGGAGGATTCAGTAAAAAACAACACCTCAATGAAAAGAGATGTGTCCTCAGTTCTGGTGGTGACAGAAGATGTTTGCAGGGTTACAGTCCTCCATGGACCATGTTAAAAGTAGTACATCTACATGAGCACTGACAGCAGAGTTGCAAGACAGCAGCAGCACTGCCAGCAACCACAACCAGAAAGGAGGACTGCAGATAAAGTCTGTAATTTCAAAAGTGAACCCCCACCCCCAAATTCCTGGTCCTAAGGAAGAGGAAGGGAAGGGAAACACCAGAGAGCCTCCAAGTGAGAAGTTCACACAATACTGCTTCTTGTTGCCCCTCGGCTAATGTTCCTGACCCTCCCCTGCGATCCTGGGGCCTGAAAAAGGGGATCCATGTGAAAGCCAGTGTCCAAGCCAGCCAGAAGCAGGCAGGCCCCTGTCCTCCCTCCACGTTGCTCTTGGAGTCTGTGGAGACACTCCATCTCCTCTAGCCCCCCCCCCGACCTGTCTCTTATTTCAGCATCCCAGAGAGGCCTTTTCCCTCATCAACCAGAATCATGGTGGCTAGAGCAAATTTTCCTTTGGCTGTCCTAAAAATAGCCAGCATTTGTGGTGCTCGATGTCTGGAGTGCAGATCCAAGTAGTTTTTTGAGAAGCTCAGGAGAAAAGGAGCTGTCCCAGTTCCCTGACAGTGTTGTGTTGATGGGGACATTCAGGGCTTTCTCTGGCTTCCCCTTTCTGTGACTGCAGTTACTTTTGTATGAATCTGTGAGAAAGACACTCAGAGACAACAAGAATCTCCACTCTCCATACCTGCACAGACATCACCAACTAACCTTCACCACAACCAGGTGAGGAGCCATTATCTTCATTTTGCACATGTAGGAACTGTGAGTTTGCAGACATAGTGACTACCTGGAAACTAAAACTTGCAGACATTCCTCTGACTCCAGTGCTCCCTCTACCCTGCGGGACACCAGGGATCTGGGAGAAAGTCTTACAGATCTGGGCTGACACAGACAGGAGGCAAGTGTATGTGGTTCCTGTCTCATTGAAACGTGAAACATCATGGCATCGTGGTTTGGTGTATGGGCATATTGTCTCGATGAGTGAGTCCTTTACATCCACACTGCCTTCTTATCCATAAAATACAAAGGCATCCAGAACTAGCCAGGACATCTTCTCTGTCCTCTCCTCTCGCATTGCAATCTCTATTCCTCCAGGATCTGCCCACAGCAAGAACCTGCCTCATTTCTTCCTGAAGGCCCAGGAACCTGGAAAGATCCTCGTACAGAGGGGGGGGAGGCTGGAGAGAAGGGTACCATTCCCAGGGGGAATGGAGCCCCATCCCACGCAGATTTCCAGCCTCCTTTCTCAACACTCCATCCAGTCAAGGGTCAGCGTTCCCCCTCTGCCCCTTCCTGCCCACTCCAGGGAAAAGTACTAAGCAGGGGTGTTCTTCTGAAATTTTCACTTTATGCCATCTCTGCAAAATGGGAGCTTTCTAGAATGTCTCGCTATTACTAACAGTGAAATGCTGAGAAAAGACTCAGAAGGGCAAGTGAGTGACACTGGATAAGAAATGGGGATAATTGACAGGAGCATTCTCAAGCAGGAGAAACCACATTAATAAACCAGAGTGGGAGTGAGCAATGAATGGAGACTGGCGCCTGAGATGGAGAGGAAGAGCACTGTGTCTGTGAGTCTGTGCATCTGTGTGTCTAAGTGTGTGGGGTGCAGGGAGTGGTAGGCTCTCACTTTCAAAGGAAATGATCAAGACTGGGAAATGGTCTGGACTGAGGGGCGGCTTTCAAATATTTTCAAAATGCGTAAAAATTCCAACCTGAATGTTGCTCTCACCACCTCATGCCACACCTAACACTGGACACCCCCATGGCGGTGCTCCCTTCCTGGGAGCAAAGTGGCATTTCAAAGAGAATCCCACTCTGCTGCCTGCTCAGAGTTCTTCTAGTCTCTTCCAGTTTCCCTTGAAATGACTGTACATTTTAAAGCCCGATTCCTGCTCCAGAAAAAGAGGGACAACAGTACCTACCCCAAAGGAGCACTGAGGAAGTGAGGGAGAACAGAGACCCGACAGAGGCCTCTATTCTCCTTCTGCTCCATTATCAGACCCACCCCCATGCCTCCCTGCACTATTCCAGCAAGTCCTACTGACATTAGGGGAGACTGCCAGCTTGGCCAAAATGCTCAGGTTCAGAATTGAGCAAAAGTGACCTCACTTGTCTAGCCAGTATGCAGCCTTCTGTTTCATAAGAAGAGAAAAGTCCTTCCTGGTTGGGTGTGAAAGAGAAGCAGTAGCCTCCTCATGCATCTGGCAGCTGTGTGAGACCATGACAGATTGGTGGGGAGGTGACATTGATGCCAACAGGAGGAAAGTAAACCAGGTGACATTGTTGAGCCACTGGACCCAGTCTCGCAGGATCCCTCCTATCTCTGCTCCTTCACTTACAGCAATCACTCATCCCTTTGGGCCTAAGCCATTTGAGTAAGTTTTCTGTTGCTTGTAACAAATTTGTTCCAAATGGAAATACCTCACCACTCTGTGACTCATTGCTAGTCTGAGGCATATTTATCAGTGCCTGTGCGGCTCTGGATTTTTCACAAGGTTTCTGTCAAGATGGCAGGCAGAGCTGCCATCACCCCATTGTTCGTGGGATGATTGTTCTGCTTACAGACCCATTCAAGGTTTGAGCGGGACTCTGTTTTCACTGACTGATGGCTGGAGTCTCAGGTACTCAAACATGGTCTTCTCTGTAGATGTTCACAGCATGGTTACCAGCTTATTTCCGTGTGTGTGTGTGTGCACACGTGTGTGTGTGTGAGTGTGTGTGTGTGTGTGTGTGTGAGAGAGAGAGAGAGAGAGAGGTGGGGGAGAAAACAAGTCTTGGAGGTAACATGCTCTCATACTCCTGCCATATTCTATTTTAGTCACACAGACCAGCTCGTGTAGAGCACAGGAAGCAGTTAAGGTGTTTGAACACCGTGTGTGAATATCAGCAAGCTGGCAAGCATTGTTGTTGGGAACATCTGGAAACTGGCCATCAGATTGCCATGGACCTTCCTGACCCCTGTCTTTCAGTTCCAATCATCTTACTAGGTTTTCCTTTTTCCCACTTCACTCATCTCTGTTCAGAATAGGGGACTCTTCCCTTTGTTCATGTCTACAGGGCCTTACCTACCCCAAACAGACATTTCTAGGGGCTATTCTAAGAAGAATTATTAGTAAATCTTTTAAGAACTAACCAGTTTCTTTAATCTTGCTTTATTTATGTATCTTGTCTTTTGGTTCATAATAATAAAAGGAAAGAATTTTAATAGCTGTGAAACTTACTATTTCTCAAATTCTTCTAATGTTCCCCACTCTCCACCCAAGAGCACAGTGCTCAATTCCTATGAGAACTATTTACTTCTTGAAATTAAAGTAGTTACTTCTTGAAAGTCATTAAGTCTGCTCATCGCCACATATATACATCCCTGTTTTCCCCATGCTGCCTTCCATCCATCTTAGGTAGAAGGACTGCATTGCTCTCAAAATAGCTGAGTCTGGACATAGAGACCAGAAAGTAGCCACCCATCTATCCAGAAAGTGGAGACTTCATGAGCATTAGCCTAACATTAACAGAGCGAGTCCATCAATCCCAAGCTATTTATTTATTTACTTGTTTGTTTGTTTATTTATTTATTTATTTATTTGGACACTACTTCATCAAGATACTGTGAGGATTAAATGAAACATTTAGAATATATAAATATTTAGAACATTTGAAACATATAAAACATTTAGAATAGCACCTGGCACCAAAGAACTGCTCCATAGCTGTTGATATTGTTCTCGGATAAATGATGCAGCTATGCAGATCTGGTTACAAGCAATTATATTGGTGTTATCCAGAAACCCAGAGAAGTGTAAGATCTTGACTTCCCGCTCTCCTTAAAATTACCCATATCTTAGAGGAAATTTTCTTGAGAGCTTGTTTGGAGGTTCTAGCAGGGGAGCACAGCTACTCATATACCCTCGACTGAAGAACCATCTGTCTCTATTCGGGGAAGGCCGTCCTCCTCCACCGAGCATGCAGCTTCGGAAGGGACGCACATGGAGCCGTGAGGGAGGAAGGGGACACCCGCCTAGCCAGCCAGATCAGTCCAATCAACCCTGGTGATCAATGAGGTGACAGATGTCGCAGCCAGATCGCCCTCACATCTGAGGATATTTTCTTAAAAACACCTTTGTTTTCTTAAATCACACAAAAATATACAGTAAAAAAATCATTGGTCTACAGATACATGATCTAATTTTTATGCATGCATATTTTATTGCCAATATTAATTGAACATCTGCTCAGTACAAATCAGATACTATTTTAAATTTTTTTCATTTTCTTATTTTCATACAATATCAATCACATTCGTACAGTTATTGTTTCCTTTGGGTATGACCTTCCCATCAAAGATACACCCCTCTACCACCACCTTGATCCTTATTTCCCCTTCTCCACTCTGGACACTTCAACTCCTCTCTCACTGCAAGTCATTCATCAATGCCTGGCTCACTAGTCTCTTTTCTGGAGCAATGTTCTTTCCCTGAGTGAAGCCCTGTGCTCCTGGGACACAGCATATCAAACTGCCTAGATCTTCAGAGTAACTGTGAGGTGGAAAGTCAGGCTGAACACATCAGGAACCTCTTGTAGGGCAGGTGTGTGTTGTGGTTTTCTAGGTTCCTCTTTCTTGGAACTTCCTGTGGTGAAGGAGACTGTCTCCTCCTCATTCATGTTGGTTGTCTCCTCCATTCTGATGTCTGTCCCATGTTGCTGCTTCTGAGCCTTATAGTTCTTGCATCTGGCATTGGGAACATAACTCCCAACCACTGGCAGTGGAGAAGTTCCCCAGTGGGGACAGACTTCAGCAGGTGATTGGTCCAGCTCCTTTCCTCTCCAGCTCCCTTTCATTTCTATCATGAGGGTCACAGCTACATCTCTGGGGCTTTCCCCACCCGCCTTGGAAAAAGAGGGAACCTTGTTCACATTGTACACATCTCTGGCTTTTTGGTTCTCCAGCCCTGGAGACATCATAGGTGGCGTTCTAACCAGCCACTATTGTAGAGGCCAGGGAGGAAAGGAAAGGAGAGAGAGAGATTGGGAAGGTAGAAGGGAGAAAGAAAATCAAGGCCCTGTTCTCACTCATATGAGGAATTCATATTTTAGTCACACCAACTGGTAATAATCACAATAAATGCACACTAGGTTAAGAAGAAAAATAAAGCAACAAAGGAATATGACAAGGAGGTATGCTGTATCAGATCAAGTATAACAGGTCACCTTGCTGATAACACCTCTCTGGTTACTTTTATTTCTAGAATTTAGACCTATTGACTCCAAGGAGTATACTAATTGGAAAAAATATTTTACCAGGTAAAGAATGTAATATGGGACATAAATACAGGAAATAAAGAAGCAATTAAAAAGTCAAATCTTACATGAGTCTTCATATAATATATACTATCTTTTGAAACCCAAAGACTATTTGAAACATCTGTCACCATTCTGCATCCTTTTCATTTGTCAGAATTTGCCTTAAAAATATATATATTAAAATTTGCCTTAAAAATTATATAAATATGTATATGAAATATATATATACATATCCAAAAGAAAACCCAAAATATTTAATGATGGAAACAAAACAAATAAATAGCATTTATCAATTCCTCTTTGGAAAATTGGACTTTCCAATGCATAATCACCCCTTAATAATAAACTACACAAACAAGAGAATATTAAGTTAATATGAAAAATACATAAATTTTTCTTCACAAAGAAATCCCTGCTGATCGCACATGGCAGAATGGCAAGTTCATTGATCTTCAGAAGGCATTGCCATGGCATTCCTAGACAGAATGGGAAGTCGAGGTGATAACTCCGTGGCAATGTGTGGTGTCGTTTCAGGGAGGGTTTGCAGGGATGACTCAACCCTTGCTCCTTTGTTACATCCCATTGGTTGGTCCTTGTCGTGCCCTTCTTTCTAGATTTCTCTCTCAATCTCTTTATTTAATGAGTTGTTGCACAATTGTCTGCCACTGACCATTATCTGATATTTGTGAGTTTTCCTGAAGATTAAATGACCTCTTATGCAGGCATTTTTGAACTGTCCTTTACTGCCCATCACTATATGTCCACATGTAATTGCCATGAGGTTGCTCACCTGGTGGAAAATCACCACACCCCATTGTGCTCCAAGATATTCTTGACAAAAATAAACAAGGGGCAGGGCAAGATGGCAGTGGAGGATAAGATACCAGACTTGACTTCCCTACATACTCAAAACCAGATTATAGCAGAACAAAGTCAAAAATCATCTGAAGAGAAAACAGATGATTGCAGCACATGTTAATAATAACATCCAGAGGAGAGGGACCCCAGTGAGAGGCGGAGCAGACCAAACAAGTGGCCTGCACAGGTGGGTGGGGTGAGTCTTGCAGGCCTTGAAAACAGCAGAATGGAACTGGCAAAGCCCAGGCACAACAGCCCTTCATAGACTTAGGTGAGCTTGTGACAGGAGGCAAAGGCAAATCTTAACAAATGCCAGCACAGCCCCATTAAGCAAACTAAGCATGTGTGAGAGTCATGCCTAGTGGACCCTGCCAATTATCAGCACACTCCCAGTGGGATCTCTGAAAAGGAGCAAGGGCTGAGTCATCCCCACAAACCCTCCCTGAAATGACACCACACAAAACCAGCGTAACCACATGGACTCCCTGAACAAGCTTGAGGACAGATCCATGCCCAGCAGGTGACTCACTGACACCAGCATGGCCTCATTAAGCACTCTGAGAAAAAGTGAGGTTGGGATCATGCCCAATGAATTCCCAGCACTGGTGCTGCCCCAACATAAGCTCCCTGAACAGACACAGGAATGGAGTACCCACTCCCCATAGAAACACCTCAGACATAGCATGGCCTTTGCAAATTCCAGAAAGCAGCACAAAGGCAGAAACCTTTGCAGACAGGACCTCCCCCCCTCACTGAACACCCAGCTACAGATTAGTTCTCCCTAACATACAGTGCCATCTACTGGAAAAGTAGAAACTCTGTATTCTTAATTTTTAGAGACCAAATAATGAAGAGATGAAAAAACACAACAAACAGCAATCTGAGTCCTTTGGGGGAATGCTGCACCACAGAGAACAAATCTCCAGAACCCAATCACAAAGGCATGGAAGATCTGTTCTCTCACTAGATATACCGTTTACAATTTTCATAATAAAGAAAAATTTTTAATGAGAGAAAACACAAAAAAGCTGATGAAAGAACAAAACTCAGAAAAATGAATTCATATCTTGAAAAATAAAATTAACACACAAAAGATCAAAACTGAAACTTTAAATAAGGAAGTAATGCAAGTTCAGGATGAGAGCAATGGTAGAGATTTTTTAAATTCTAGGGAAAGCAATGAAATAGAATGCGCAAATAAAACATCAAGTGAATGATACTAAAGATGAAAATACATAAAGATGAATCTAGAAAGAAAAGAAAAAGAAATGGAAAGAAAAACATGAAGAAACATTTCCATAATTACATGACTCCCGTAGGAAAAGGAATATAAAAATAATAGGTACCCCAGAAGGAAAGAGAGAGAAAAAGGAACAGAGAAATTACTTAAAGAAATAATAGACAAAAACTTCCTAAACTTAGAGAAGGAACAAAATATACAAGTCCATGAAGCTGAAAGAACAAAAAGATACCTAAATAGAATGAGACTTGAAACATCAAGATACATTGTCATGAAACTTCCAAGAAGAGTTCAAGACAAAAAAAAAAAAAAAGAAAAGAAAATTGAAGTTGGTTAAAGGGAAGAAGTAGATAACATAAAGAAACCCTGATCGGGCTAATATAGAATTCTCTGAAGAAACACTGTAGGCAAGAAGAGAATGGAATGACATGATCAAAATACTGAAAGGTAAAAATTGTCAGTCAGTAATATGTTATTTTGCTACTCTATCCTATTTCTCCTTCAGATATGAAATACTTCCCATACATATGGCAGCTGATCACATTTTCAAACACAACATTCCCACAAAGAAATGTTGAAAGGAACCTTTCAGGCTAAACCAAAGAGAAGAACATAAAAAAAGAACTGAACAAGGAAACAGAGTGAGAAAATTAAGGACAAAATGGCAAGACAGAATTTCACATATTAATAACCATAAATGTAAATCTAAATGTAAATGGACTGAACTCATTGATCAAAAGGTACAGAGTATCCTGGTCAGAATTAGGAAACAGAATCAAACTTTTTGCTGTCTCCAGAAAATGCACCTGTCCTCCAAACATAAACACAATTTCCAAGGAAAGAATTGGAAGAACAATCCTACAAGCAAATGGGACCCAAATGGTCAACAGGCACATGAAAAAATGTTCATTATCACTTATCATCAGGTAAATCAAAACCACAAATGAGATATCTACCACCTCACACTTGTGAGAATGACCAGTATCAAAATGACCAGAAACAGTAAGTGCTGATAAGGAGGTGTAGAATAAGACACCGTATAGTTTCTCAAAAGATTAAAAATAGACCTGCCATGTGACCCAGCAATTTCCTGCTAGCTATGTACCCAAAGAATAGAAAACACTCATTGGAAGGTAAATATTCACTCTTACAGTCATTGCAGCACTGTTTACAATAGGCAAACTCTGGAAACAACTTAAGTGCTAAATACAGATGAGTGGATCAGCAAGATGTGGCTTGCATACATAATGGAATAGTATGCAATGATCAGAAAAGATAAACTCTTGCTATTTGTGGCAAAAACATGGCTGGGGCTGGAGGAGGCCATGCCAAGCAAACTAGGTTAGAAGGGGAAAGACAAATACAAGTAGTGTCTCTTGTATGCAGAATATAAATAAACCAAGCAAAGGGTCAAGTAAAACTAAACTATCAAGAAACACCAGAAGGCTGGCGAGTCTTTCAATGGTGCAGTCTTTCAAAGGTGGGGGAAAGAGAGGGACAAGAACAAAATACAGAGGGAGCACAATAAAATGTGGTGGTGAACTATGGCTGTTTATGTAGTGGGTACAATATGGTAATGGTACCCCAAGATAGGAGACTCTAAACTTCTAAAACACAAGCAACTATGTAAACCAATGTTATCTCAATAGAATAAACAAACAAACAAATGAATGAGCTCTTTAATTTCCACTCATTTGGAATTTTCCTGTGTGGTTAGATACCTACCTAAGCTACATATAGCTAATTAGCTATAGTAATTATAGCTAATTAGCTATAGTAATATTTCCATTATGTTTAATAATCATTAATGGAATCCTCTCCCTGCAGCCCCATGAAGAGATGAGGGATGCAATCGCTAGCTAATCACCAAAACCATTTCGTTCTGCCCCTGGACATACTGTTAGACTACATTTCCCAGCATCCATTATTTGGGCCATGGACTGGGCCAGTTCCTGGCCTATAAAATCCTCCCACAGGAGTTCTTCTATACTTTTTCCCCTTCCACAGCAAACCTTTGTAGATGAAGAAGCCTCAAACTGGATGTGTCTAAGTTTCCACAAAGAGTAGAGTTACCTCGGGGTGGAGATGGGGAGAAAGTCTATAGCATTACACTGCAGGCCATATGGTATTTTTCTGTCATAGTGTCCAGTGTTGCTTTTTTTTTTTTTTTAAAGACTAGGTCTCGCTATTTTTGCCTGTGGAACCACAGGCTCTCGTTGCCCGGGGTACCACAGACTCAAGCAATCTACAGCTCTCAGCTTCCCAGGGAGCTGGGATTACAGGTGCACACCACCACGCCCAGCTATTTTGTTGGGACTAAGTTTTGCTACATGCCCGTGCCCCCAGTGGGACTCTAACGATTCCTGACCCTGGCCAGGGCTTCATAGGCTGCCACTTACAGGCATGGGCCACCATGCCTGGCCCAAAACAATGTTGCCTTTTAATACACACTTCTCTAGTGTTTTATTAGTGCCACAACATCTTCATCTATTTTTTAAATTTAATCTTTATTGATTAAGTATAATCATTTCACATCCCTGTTAATATTTTGAGAATACAGAATTTCTTCCCTCAAGTGTGGTCACCAAAGCTCTCCCACCACCACGGCACCCACAGTCACCCACCATAGTCTGTCATATTTTCCCCACCACCCTTCACTCCATCTTTACCCTTCCTGCTCTCTTTCCCCATATTCTCTTGGATGTTTCAGTTCTGTTTTCAAGGGTTGGTTTTAAAATTTGTTTTTTTCTCACTCTTTGATTTCTCTGTGCTCATATGTGTCACCATCCAGTATTTATCTTTCTCCTGACTTATGTTGCTTAGCATGATCCCTTCCATTTCCATTCATGATGCCATAAATGACATGAATTTATCATTTTTTTATCACGGAGTAGTATTCCATTGTGTATATACACCACATTTTCTTGATTCATTAGTCTTTTTTAGTGCATTTTGGTTGGCTCTAAGTCTTGGCTATTGCTGCAACAAACATAGAATCATAGGTTTCCTATCAAGTTAGTGTTTTTGTATTCCTTGGGTGAATACCTACAAGTAAAATTTCTGGGTTGTATGACAGATTCAACTTTAGCCTTTTGGAGAACCTCCACACACTTTCCGTAGGCACTGAGCCAGTCTACATTCCCACGTAATTTAAGAGGGTTACTTTTTCTCCACATCCTTGCCAGTAGCCTTGTTTCTGAGTTTTTTTTAAAATATAGGCCATTCTCAAAGGTGTGAGGTGGCATCTCATTATGGTTTTGATTTGTATTTCCCTGATGATAATCATAATGGCCATTTTTTCATGTGTCTATAAGCCATCTGTAGTCTCTTGAGAAATGTTTACTTGGTTTTTCTGCCCACTTTTTTACATAGGGTTGTTTTCTTTCTGTTGAATTGTGTAACCCCTTCAGAGATCTTCAATCTCTGTCCCTTATTAGAACAACTCATATGAGAAAGTGGGAAACAAGTATTATTTTTGGTACCACACATACACACATTCAAATTGGTGAAACTAACACTCAGAGAGGTTAACTAGTGTACCTAACTCATAGATCTGTTACGAGGTGGATTTAAGTCTCTGGCATAGGTCCAGTCTAGTGGGCTGTAATCTGTCCTGTAAGCTATGAGCATTTCACAAGTTTCTAGCAATTATATTGACCTTCTAGCCAACTCTTCAAGGTCATTCTGAAAGTATGTTATTGAATGAGGTTCTGATCAGCATGCATTTGCTGCTAAAACTCTTCTGAGTCTGGACAGAAGAATGAAGCCCAAAGTGCAGTCGCTGCCTGCCCGTGGCCACACAAGAAGTGTTATCCCACTGGCCTTGGCAAGATGCCATCTATCATCTGACTAGGCATTTTTCCTGGACTCAATTTTTCTCAATTCCAGCAGAAACAAGCCAACCTTTTCATTCTCCCTGACTTTAAAAGCAAATGTTTGCATTATTTAAATAATCATTGAGTAAATATTTTCTACCCACTAGGTGCAAAGCACTGTGTGTGATACTGTGAGGGATTTAAAAATAAACAAAACACACAGCACATTGGCAAAGAGAGTAGACTCTGTAATAAGTGTCTGAATTTAAATTGTTTCCAGTAGTCACTAGCTGTGTGATCTTGGGCATGTTACTTAACTTTCTCTGTTGCTGTATTTCCAGATCTGTGGCTTAGAGATAATATTCACACCCACTCATGAAGGTGCTGTGAAGCAAAGCATATAAAGCATTGTGACCTTGGCATATTAGAATTGTCCTTGACTCCAAGTCCTGTTATTCTCAGATAAATGAAGCAGATGTACCTAAGTTTTGGCTGTGAACCATTATATCAATGCCATCCACAAACTTAGTGGTGAGATGCCATTTCCCTCTAACTATCTAAAATTTCCTATATCTTGGTGCAGTTTTTCTGAAACTATAAAAATCTCTTCTCATCATATACTCATGATTTTCCTTAAATCCTTTTTGTAATAGGGCACTAAGAGAGGGAAAGCACACACATGCACACACTTTTATTTCTACAATCAGGCACTATACTTTTCACTTTATCTCTGAGTTTCTAGTTTTGTTTTGCTGTGTTTAAACCTCTCAACAACTCAATTTCCCATTCGTAGATGAGGACCCCTAGACTTTGGAGGTGATGGTCTATGTGAATATCAGATTTACCCAGCTCCAAACCCCAGGTCCTTGATCCTTGAACTAATCCCCTTGTTCTAGGATTCCAGGCTCATCTGATTAATGTCCTATAATGTCACAGCCTTCTCAAAAATACAGCTAAGGAAAAAATAGAAATTATTGTTTTAACCTGTCTCAGAATCTAGGAAATGATGGGCTTTGATATGAATAAGGCTGCTTCTCTCCTGAGTGCAGAGGACCCTTGAAAAGGATATTTTAATCATGGTGTCATATTTTATGATCATGTCTGTTTGTATTTAGTATACTTGTTATCCTTGATGTTTTCGCCCTGAGGACATTCAACTGAACAAAATTGCATACATCTTTGTGGATTACCCTTTCTGCATCCATAAGTTATCTGCCCTTTTAAAATAATTTGCACTAAAACACCAAGTGTTTTTTCTAATGGGAATAGACAGCTAGCGTTTTTTGATGCAAATTACTTCTCCCCACTTTCTTCCCAGCCCAGAGCTAAATCTGCCACAGCAATGGAGGACTGGTGCTTCCAGAAGCAATTTAAGCACAGCAGTGGGGAGCTTCAAACCCCTGCTAGATGATGGCTGACTGAGACATCAGAAAAAGATGCGGTGTGATGAACAGAGATGTTTTAAGGGCACTTACTGTAATATTTTCCTCCCTTGTTTTTAAGAAACGAGCTTCCACTCAGGTAGTTTTGTGCTTGCATGTAAAGATGAATCTGTTAAATAAAATCACAAGCATAGACTGTTGTGTTCATTTTTCTCATGGAGGTAATATGTTGAGCTTTTTCTTCCTTAACTTTAATAATACTTCTGGACGCAATACATAGGTAAGAATAAAAAATTCCATTTTAGCTTAAACTTGACTCTGGCACTTAAAAGTAGAATGTTTTGAGTTTATCAGTGATTGTCTTTAGCTATTTTCACCTGAATAAAGAAGCCAAAAGCTCAGTACAACATAAGAATAGATTGGATATTTTAGTGGAAAGGGGGACATAAGCACTGCACCCAGAAAGAGAGCTTGTGTGTTGCCATCTCTTGGCTAAAAATAAATATATGTCTCACGTATCTTTTTTTTTTTTTTGCGTGTTACTGACTTTGAAAAAATATATTTAAAAACTCACTAATATAAAGCTAATGAGATGTTTGGAAAATGGGTTCTGCAGGCAAAAAGCAGCCCACAAAAGGAATTATGCTCGATCTTAATTGTTGCTAGGGTTGTAATTAACAATTACAGTCAGTTCTTAAGAAGTAATTATATCCGTGTCACTTCTGGCCAGAGCACCCAAGTCCAGAGGCTCCCTGTCAGCAGCTGGCCAGCATGACTCCTCTGTCGTGGAAATGGAGACAGCTACCCTGGGAACCCTCACTGGGGAGTTGCTAAATCATTTACAAACCATTAAATTATTTGCTCCCTGGTGAAGCCAGTCCCAGAGCCACTTTCTCACGCAGTCCTTACAGCAGCCTCCCATGCATTCCATGCTGTCCTCATGTCCACCCTGGGACTCTTCAGCTGCTCTTGAGTGCAGCAACTTGGCCTTGCCCAGCCCCTCAGCAACCACCTCTCCTTCAGTGCTCTCCTGCCCCACCCCCCAGTCATTCTGACCACCTACTAGGAATTTTCCTGGGATGCTTGATTTTGCATCTTTGTCTCCTAAGACAGTGTCTGCCCACTCTGACCTAATATTCTCAGATATGGTCTGCCAAGCACTGAACCATGATCACCGGGTGAATATCCAAAATGCAGAGTCCCAGGTCTGTCCCCCATCTATTGTATTGCAGTTCCAGCAGGTCCTGGGGAAATGCATTTGATAGTCACCTCCTTGCCTTTGCTGATTCTGATTGCTTAACTCTTGCTTTTCCTTCCCCAGCATAGTTTTCAGTAACTCACTGGCATTTCCAAACAGAATCCATATGAGGACTCTAATCATTTTGGTCCTCTCCTAAAAGCCTCCTTTGCTCAGTATCATTCCCTGAATTCTTTCCCATGAGTAGACTCCAGGGCATTTTCAATTTCATTTTCTCCCTCCTATTTTAAAAGCAAACATTTGCATCCCTTAAATAATCATCCTTTGTCTCTCTGGCTCTCTTTAGACCCTTAGATATGGGAGGATCAGGCTCCAAATCCAGATCTACCCTAGCCTTATCCCCTCATACTCCCCTGACTCCCCACCCCCTCCAACCCCCCCAGCCCCACCTGCCCTCCCACCCCCACCTGCTTTCAGGTGCATTTGTTGGAAGATTCATCAACTAGCTTCCTGGGAGATGACTGTGCTCCCCCCCTGTCCTCACCTGGCATCATGCTTCAAGCAGAGACACATCTCTTTCTCTCTGTTCTCTCTCTCTGAATCGTTCCATGGTATACCCCCAGACAGAAAAACAGGAAATTAGTGCTAGGACCAGCCTACTAGAACACCGTAGACTAGATAGCAACAACGCCAATCAATTTGGCCTTGGATGTAGGGCCTTCTGCCCTTTGCAGAAGCCTCAGGAGTTCCGGGGTGGCAGGAGCCCTCCTCTGCTAGCCAGTGCCATGGTGGGTGCCTGCTCCACCCGGGCCCAGAGAGGCTTCTATCTATAGTTCATCAAGCATCTGGTCAACTGCATCTTCTCAAGCTGCTCCAAACCCCTTGTGTGAAAGGGAAATTTAGAAGGACAAAGAACAGCCATTAACTTATTTGTAAAAACTTTCAGCCGGCACATGAATTATGAATATTAAGCTCATGATCATTTCTGCTTTCCCTTTGTTTCCGGGGTTAAGACTCCACTGTTTTTCTGAAACCAAGTCGAGAACAGAGGGCCATCTGCACTTTGGCCACAAGGAAGCCTTCAGCACATTCCATCATGCCTCTGGAGTCGCCATGTCCCTTACTCCAGAGAGATTTCTTTCCTTTATGGAATAGAATCTTCACTATTCTTCATGCTAGTCCCATAAGATTTTAGAAAAGAGAGACTGGCAAAAAGGTTGTGCGTGTGAAATTTGACCTCGAGGTCTACTTGGATGAGATGAATTATATAGGAGCGATTTCACAGTGCCATTTCTGACCCAAACAGCAGACAAGCATCCTCCTTTCTTGCTCCCACTACTTAAGCAAAAAACAGCTGTGCACAGCATCTGGAAAAGTGGTTCCAACCTCGTTTTATCCTATTTGATTCCCACTGGCTTTTATGTTTTCCATAAATGATTGAAGAAAAGTTCGCAGTTGGAAACAGCAATAAAATCTTCCATGAATTCTTGGGTAGCTCATTGGGTTCTCACTCTGCATAGTCCTGAGATCTGCAAAGGCTGGCAGAGGTGGGGACCTGCATCCTGCCGCCTGGGAAACCCCACCACCAGCATCTTCTTTGTGGCCGCCGCTGGTACCCAGAGTGAGTGGTTTCTCTCTCCAGCCACAGAGTCCAGCTGTCGTCCTTCTCAATATCTTTTTGTCACTGACCCTTCATTTCCCCATTTCTCAAATATAGATCTGATCGTATCTACTCTAAACGCTTAGGACAGTGCTGGGCACGTAGTACTGATTCACTTTTATTGTTACTAATCATTTTTTTCAGAGACTAGGTAGACTCAAGTGATCCCTAGCCTCAGCTTCCCAGATGGCTGGGATTATAGGTGCCTGTCACCATGCCTGGCTGCTTTTTCAAGAACCAAGTCTCGCTATGTTGTTTGGGGTAGTCTCGAACCTGCGAACTCAAGTGATCCCTGTCCTCTTGTCTCCCAGCACTTGGAATATAGGTGAGCGCCACCACACCTGGCTTAATCACACTCTTAATATATAATAATAAAAATAATGGACATTTGTTGAGAGATTGCAGTAGCCATTTTTCCTACTTTGTGGCTCATCTTCAAAACAGTCATAGCAGAGATGAGAGAGAAGGAAGGGCTCAGTCTCAGAACATTCCTGCCTTGGCTCAGTGTCCCAGTCATTGGACTGTGGGTGTCAAGGTCATTGGAGGGATGGAATCAGATGGCTGTGCTCACTGCCTGCTGTTCTCGGGAGAGGCTCCCAGCTTCTGCTTGCTCAAAGTGAGCCTTGCACTGCTGAAGACTTAAGTGCCAGGCTTGTCTGGCAAGCAGGATTCCCAGCCCTACAACCAGCACTGTGATGTTTTCAGCTTAATTTCTGCCTGTTGGTAAAGCAAGAGCTCTGCCCAGACCAGTGTTCCAGAGAGCTGGCTCAGAAGATGCTTGTTTTCCTTGGATGTGAACAATCCCAGAGAGTCTGACTGAGGATTACTGTTCCCGAGAGTCCAGTGTCTGGAAGCTGGAATAAAAAAAAGACAATCCTCAAAAGGATAAACAAAAAAAAAAAGAAAAAAAGAAAATCAACCCTACCCGAAGGACTACCCAGCCTCCAGCTCGTGGTGCTCCCAGCCGCCACAGCCACTCTGCCTTCAAAGAGAGCAAGCAACTGATCTAGTGTGTGTCTTCCCAGAACATCTCCAGGGTCAGATTTGGTGATAATTTGACTCCAACTAATAACTACATAAGAGGATTTTGCAAATTTATAATTTCCAAAGGGCACATCAACTGATATTCTGTTATAATTTCTTAACTCCACTTCTTTCATTAAGGAGTTATTTTAGTTCCCAAGTGGGTCATTAGCTTTTTCCCCATTTTGATTAATTTAACTCACATTTAACCACTACTGAAGGTTGTCTGAACTGATGGGGAACTTTAAGTTCTTGCTTTTACCAGAAGAATTCCTGTCAACTCCAATAGTAGTCAATGAACTTTATATGTGCTGCCATGATATTTTCCAAAAACTAATAAATGAAGACTTTTTTTGTGTTCCCCCCAGGGTAGATCTAAGACCAAATTTATCCAGTTGAAGCTTTCATAATAAACCAGTGCCACTCTTCCAGGAGAATGAAGTCATCATATCAACCCCAAGGCCTTGTCTCCTTCTGCTATTGCCTGCCATTCCTTGCTGTTCGGTAAAGAGAAATTTACTTTCTGTTCTTTACCAAACAAAATCAGAGAGTCAAGGACAGACAATAACACCCTTTAAACTGTAAACTCACTCTAAGCTTGTGAAAGGAATGGCATGAAATCTTATAACCTTTTCCAGCAGTGTCTGAAGGGGTTGTGAAGGGGAAGACAAAATGTGAAAGTAAGATCATGTTCCATGTGATAGCTTAGGAGCCAAATAATTCTCAATTAATACTATTTTTCAGAAAAGGTGAATGGTGACTAGGATTGAAAGAACATCTATTTGAAACTATCTTTACACCAGTTCAACACCAACATTCCAAATGCTTCCCGTACAGCAGTGCATCTGCCATCCTGTTGTGAGGTTGAGCAACACTGATGGAACCTGGAAGATGAAAATAAAATGCACATATTTTACTTTCCTTTCTTATGTTATTTTTTAAATTCATTTTCATGAAAATGTTGGCAACTAATGAAATTTGTATCTCACTTGTCTTTCAGTCTAGTGGATGGGGCAGTGGGGAGTAACGGATGAGAAGTTAACCTCAAAGAAAGAAAAAAAAGAGCAGTGTCCTCGAAGACGCACAGAACCTACTCAAGGCTGTGAAAGCCAATGAAAATGTCGTTAAACCCAAATATAAATCTGTTGTACCTTTCTGCCAGGCACTGTAGTTTATAACAAGAACAAGGGTTTAGAAATTCACAGGAAAGTGCTATAAATTTGAGAACATAAGTTGGACTTCTTCCCATTCCAATAAGCAGTCACAGGTGTGGTTTTCATGAAACTGTATATTTAAGGAGTGCATGTAGGGGAGGGAGGGGAGAGAATTGCATGTTCTAAGCAAACTATTTGCATACACATTATGCAGGTACCCAACACACACTTGTGCAAAGATGATGAAATATGTTCTGTGCTGGCAGCCTCTCACCGAGTTTCCTTCAAGCAAGTAACAAGTAGGCCCATCCCACATGCCAAGTCTAATCAGCACATTGCAGGGGTTTGAAGTGCTCTTTTGAGAAGGATGCAAAGGTCATATTAACTCTTTGTTCAACAATTTTTATTTGTGCCTACTATGTCCCATGCACAGTGCAGTGTTGCTACAATTCATTACTGTGAAGGGCTGGTGTAGGATGGGGAGCCCATCTCTGTAGTACTGGTAGAAATGAATGCCTCTACCATGATACAACCAGCAGTCCAGAGTGTGGGCCAGGAATTGGGATCGATTTAGGAGTGAGGGGGCTGATCAGCAAGGTCTGTAAATGCAATCTGACCTGATGGCAGCGGAGTAGGAAGAACCTGGCTTTGAGCAATGTCTGTCATGTAGTTGTCATCCCAGAGGAAGGTCCAGAAAAAGAAAAAAATAAAAACCTCACTTCTTAAACACTCACTTTTTGTCCTAGTAATTAACATGCTTCATTTATCTAAAGAACCCAGGTTTGTGTTATTAAAGTGGGTAACAGTTGGAACAGAGTGATGAAAAGCATGATAATTAAATAAAAGAACTGTTCTCCTTTATATAGCAGAAAAGAATAGAGTCATTCTGTGCTCCTGAAGCTCCGGTCACCATTTTTATTAAACAGCAGAGCAGAGTTCAGCTCCATTCCACAGTGAATCCCATTCCCCTCCTTCTGTTCTCAAGGATCTGTTCACTGGAACATCCTTTCACTATTCTCTCAGGGTTTCACCCACTGAATACTGCAGGGGAAGGAATCTCAAGGGATCTTTGTGGGCCATTCTGCTGCCTTAGACAGAGTCACATCCCAGAGAGTCTGAGAATCTGTTCACCTCACAGAATTGTAACTGAAAAGCCCCACAGTGAGTTTGTAGCCTTCAGACTGCCCTCATTGGTTCAGCATCTTCAGACATTCCCTCAGAGATGGTATCTGGGCTATGAGAGGGAGAGAGAGATGCAGGCACATGAGAATATTCCATTCTTCTCCAAACTCTCTAGAAATTGCTAAGAGAAATAAAGCAGGAAATGCTAACTTTAAGGAAGAGAAGGTATAGCCCACACCTGAGGTGAGTTGCATAATCTGAACTCATTCATTACTACAAGCATTATCATTTCTTCTACTATTTCTTAAGTCAGTTTAAAAGTTACTGATATGAAGAAGTCTAAAAAATGATAGAAATTCTCTTCATTCACTTTGGGTAATGCTGTCAGGGTTATTAGGTAAAATTTTCATTCATTCATTTAGTGTTGAGAACTGAACAGATTCAGGCACTGGCCTCCAAAGTCTGGGGGTTCCCCACAGTCCACAGAAAATCACAGGACAGTGTGGCATTCAGGCTGCAATGGGAGAGGCCCTAGGCTCTGGGCAGCGAACAGGGGCACCTGGACTGACTTGAATGTCTGGAAAGGCTTCTGAGAGGATGAGGCACCTCATCTAAACTCCAAGTGCAATTTTTGATGTTCAAACTTGGTTAAGATGAAAGGAAAACATGTTAAATGACTTTAAAATGTGCTTGTACAGTGTGCTTTTCCTTTGAAGCAGCAGCTCCATTTCTAGACTATTTCCTAAGGAATGAATGAGTATGCAGACACCAGGACCAAGAATGTTCATCACATCACAGCCATGATTATAATATGAGAGAGGGAAAAAGAGAGAAGACACAGGAAAGTCAATACAATTAATAACTAGAAATCAAGTAACAAAGTCAATATACACTCAAGCAGCTAGGTATAAATGCAGGCACCAAAAATCTTGTAGATTTTCTATGTGAAAATGTTGAAGAAAAACTTATCAGAACACAACAAGATGAACCGCTGTCAAGAGGTTTGCAAGGAGTAAAGAATAGACCCTGAATCTGCCACACCATCACCCAGGGCCTGATTAGAACGTGAATCTCATGCCCATTCAGACCTGTTAAATCAATATGGGCATTATGACAAGATACCTAAGGGCTATAGACTGTTGCTCATCTTGAATGAATTCCCACTGGTCTCTATGAAATTATGAGGGTAAAAAAAAGCAAGGCCCTGAATTCTCAGAAATTTAAATATATTTAATTTATAACACAATTCTTTATTCTAAGATTGGTTTTAGGGGTTTAACTTCTTTTATACAATGATTGCAATTTTTGGATGATAGATTTTGTTTGCTATTTTGCTGCTGTTTCAGTGGTTTTTGTTAACAAAACAAACAGTTGGTATGGTAATCCTGTGTGTTGTTTTTTGAAATTTTACTAGGAAATCTGGGAGTCATGATGAATGCCAACACAAATGACTTTCAAGTAAAATGTTATGTGTGGGTGTGTGGTCTGGGGATGGAAACAAGGTAAATGGTGGGTGCATGAATTACCTACAAGTCTCCCACCTTCAGAAGGTGAGACTGTGGAAAACTTAGGTTAATCTTTTCCTGAGTTTTGTGCTTGAGCATTTTCAAAAGCTTGAAGTGGACGCTGGACAAGCCTGCAGAGGGCAGACAGTTGGCCTCAACACTTCCAGAACCAGTGTGTGTTTAGAACCCTGATGCAGTCATAACAAGCATGGATAGCTGACTAGTGAGTCTGACTCTTAGTGAAATAGGATCCTTATAGCCACAGGTCATGAAAGGACCCCAGCAGGTTTGAGAGCAACCTTGGAGAAAGCTGCATCCTGAGAGACCCACATAATGTGCTGCCTGCGATTCAGTCCCAAGATCTGGTGGTGTTGGGCTGGGCTGCATAGTAGCATTGCTCAGGTCAGTCTGGCTGGCTCCAGCAGCAGGGGCAGCAGTAATTGCCTACCTCCCTTCTGTGTAGGCAGTGCCTGGACAAACAATGGGGTTTCATTTTTAAATACCAAGCCAGAATTACAAATGGACCAATCAAATTCAAGTTCCCACTGGTGCCATTTGAGGTTTTTAAGACTATTCAGAGTTACAAATGGACCAATCCGATTCAAGCTCAACTAAGTGGCACCAACTCATTGCTGGAATTGTAAGTGAACCAATCAGATTTTAAAGGCTGGTGTCTTGGAGGGCATTTAGGCTGAGATGCCTGGGGTAGATTTGCTGGGACACCAAACGTCACAGATTCACAATTGATCTCCACTTCAAACTGCAGCCTGACCAACATTCTTATGCACTGTGTCTATAAAAGCGCTGTCTACTATTAGCTTATGCCCACAGCTCCTTAAGAGTTGGAGTGCCTCTTGAGCCTGTGGCACCACTATCTACCAGTGCTGACTAGCACTGCTGACTGGTGTTGTCTTACACTGCTGACTTTTGTCCCTCATCTCTAAGAGCTACCTACCATTTCTGACCCTCTAACACTGCCTCCTGCTGATTCCTCTGGCACCATCTGGTCTGGCTTCTGTTACAGCTTCACCCTTCCTCTGGATAGGTGCTGATGGCTGATGCAGTGTCATCCTAGTATCACCTCCTGTGATCACCTCCAGTTGCCACTATAAGTTGGATTCTGGTCCACCGTTTACCAGTGTGCCTTCAGCTCCAAGTTCTCATCAAAGGGATGCCATCTAGTTTGAACAGAATTACAAATGGACCAGTCAAATCCAAGTTCCCAATGGTGCCTTAAGCCTTAAGTCTGGACTACTGGACACTATCTGGCCTACGATAGTTGACCATTTGTGGCCTTAGAAACTCTTTTTCCCAATTGTCCCTTTGTTAATAAACCTCACCATTGTTGCTGCCTGAGACTGAGTTTTATCTTGTAATTTTGAGCACATAGGAAAGAACCCACAACTAGTGACCTGTTCCCCAAAACTTTGCACTTTTTTTTTTTTTACTAGCACCAGTGCCACCATATACAAGCTGTGAAGTATTAACCAGGTCATTTAATATTCTTGTGCCTCAGGTTCCTTATTTTTAAAATGAATTATGACAACAATAGTTCCTAATTTTAAGGTGGTTCTGAGACTTTAGTGAATTGGCATATGCATTATTTTACCAGGGTTACCACAAACTGGATTGTTTCAAACAACAGAAATTTATTCTTTCACATGTCTATAGACCAGAAGTCTGAAATCAGATGTCAATAGGGTCCTGCTCCATCCACAGTCTCTGAGAGAAATTCATCTTTACCTCATCCAGTTTCTGGTGGCTCCAGTGTTTGTTGGTTTGTGGCTGCATCACTTCAATTCCTGCTTCTGTAATCACAAGGTTTTTCTCTTCCCTCGTCTTCTTCCAGCTCTTATCCTTGAAGTCATCTATCCTTGTCACTTAGTCTTTGAGTCTCCCTAAATTATCCCAGATGACCCCATCTCAAGAGATTCAAACTAGCTATGATAAATTTTTTAAAAAATTTAAAAAAGGAAAGCAAACATGGAGCCATTCCCTACTTGGGTGGTGACCAAGCAGCCACCACTGAGGGTCTAATCTCAGGCACGTCTGGTCCTCCAGCATGTTCAATAATAGGCGCGTCCAGCCACAGGCAAGAAGAAAATGAAACCACACTAGCAATTCATGCCCACAATTGGAATTCAACAAATCACCCCTTGACAAGTTTTCTACTATCACAGATGCACTAACTGAACATCTAATTTGCATAAAGTAGGCCTCACTCTACCCCTTTTGCCTACAGAAGCTGTTGCCCAGTGTTTCCAGCAGGCAGTATGGTCTGTGTGTTTTCCCCATGTGTCTCCTATATGGGGTAATGGCTACCACAGAGGGCTTGTCACACCATGTAAAAAACCAAATCAAAATGGATAACAGACTTGGATGTAAGATCTGAAATTATAGAATACATAGAGGAAAATATGGACAAAACACTCCAACACTTACACCTCAGAAACCTTTCAGGACATATCTACAGAAGCAAAGAAAATGAAGAAAAACAAACAGCTGGGACTACATCAAACTAAAAAGCGTCTGTACAGCAAAAGAGACCAACACAAAAAGATATCCAACTGAATTTTTGCTCTCCATACAAGTGATAAGGATCTGCTATCAAAGATCCACAAAGGACTCACACAACGAAAACAAGGCAAAAAGCCCAGTCAAAAAATGGGGAAAGAGCTAAAAAGCTACTTCTCCAAATAGGAAATACAAATGACTAACAGGCATATGAAAAAATGTACAACATCACTAATAATCAGAGAAATGCAAAGTAAAACCACATTGAAATACCATCTTAGGTCAGAAGAATGACCCATATCAAAAAAAAATGGGCAACAAGTGCTGACATGGATATGGAAAAAAGGGGACACTTTCACACTGCTGGTGGGAATGCAAAGTGGTTCAGTCACTATGGAGAGCTGTGTGGAAGACCCTCAAACTACTAAAAATGAAACTACTATTCAATCCAGCAATCCCACTTCTGACAATCTACCCACAGTTTACAAAAACACAATTCAAAAGAACACCTGTACTCATATGTTTATTGCAGTACTATTTACAATAGCCAGGGTATGGAAACAACCCAAATACCTCAAAACAAATGAATGGATGAGAAAGTTGGGGTATATTTACACAACATAATATTATTCAGCAATCAAAAAGATAAATGCAAAGCACTTGAGATAAAATGGAAAGACCTAGAAGGAATCGTGCTTGCGAAAATAAGCCAGAAAAATGAAGAAATACTGAATGATCTCACCGATATGTGGAATAAGGGGAAAACAAACAAACAAAAGGACTAGAAAAAGTTAAAACTAACAAACTGTCAGCAGAACTGAAACATACAGCAAGAGAGAGGTGTGAAGGTGAAAGCAGGGAGGGATGAGCACAAAAGATTAAGAAGATGGTTCATGGGAGCTAAGATGGTAAGAGAACCTTGAGATACAGAGCAATGAAAAAAATATATAAAAAATATGTATAGAGATGTGCAATCCATAAGAAAATAAAAATTTTTTAAAAAGCAATTGACTATCCAGTTCCTTGGATATACAACTCCTTGAAGTACTGAAACCTTGAACAAATGTTTGCATTAATATTTGTGAGATGTAACCCTTCTGCTATAGTGTTCAAGCTATAAAATAAGAGTATAGTGTTCAAGCTACAAAGTAATACCACTGTGACATGATAGCTGTGACATGACAGCTATGACATTTACTACCATAATTGCTTTAACTTGGCCAGACTTGGATTTCATAGTCAACAGTCCTAGGCACAGTCAGCAGGATCCAGAGTGGCTCACCTCAACCTGCCAACACTACTAAAAACCCAGCAATGGTATGTCTATGAAGCCTGCTATGTCTGCTTGATTCCTCAGCAGCACTGAGTTGCAAAAAATTACAGGGATTATACATTATAATTAAGTGGAAATTACTGCAAGGATGCAAGGATGGCTTAAAATACATAAATTAATATATATAATATATTAAACAAAAGTAAAATTAAAATCACGTATCAATACATGCAGGAAAAATATGTTAAGATTCAGCACCAACTTATGATAAGAAGTCTAACAAAGTGGGAATAGAAAGAATCTATCTTGGCCGGGCACGGTGGCTCGTGCTTGTAAGCTTCAGCCTATGAAGCGGCCGGGGCTAAGGATCAAGGTTCGAGTCCCGCCTGGGGCCCGTAGCGAGCCCTAGTTCCAAAAAAAAAAAAAAAGCTGGGCGTGGTGCCGCGCGCCTGTCATCCCAGCTACCTGGGAAGCTGAGGCTGGGGATTGCTTGAGTCTGTGGTACCCCGGGCACTAGAGCTTGCGGTTCCACGGGCAAAAATACCAAGACCTAGTCTCAAAAAAAAAAAAAAATCTATCTCAACATAATAAAGGTTTGATATCACAAACATAAAGTCAGCCTAATACTTACAAGCAAAAAATTGAAAATTTTCTTTTAAGATCAGGAATAAGACAAGGTTGCTCTCTCTGTTACTACTTCTCTTTAATTGAATATTGGATATTTAAGCTAGCAAAGTCAAACAACAACAGAAATAAAAGGAATTCAAGCTGGAAACAAAATGAAGGAAACATTTTCACAAATGGTTACATTTTCATAAATGGATACGTTACTATAAGAATAAAACCCCAAAGATACAACTAAAATTATATCAAAAACAGTAAATGAATATAGCAAAATGGCAGGTTACAAATTCAGCATGCAAAAGTCCATTGCTTATTTATATACAAAAAATTAGGGAAAAAAGAAATTAAAAAAATTTCCATTCATCATTGCCCTGGGAGCAATCAAATACCTAGCCAAAGAGGTGAAGGACTTATGTGAGGAAAAGAACAAAATGTTATTTAAGGCTCTACATCATGACTTAAAGAAATGAAAATATGCCTCATGCTTACAGATCATGAAACCTCAATATAATCAAGAAGGAATACTCTACCAAAGGTGATATATAAACTTAAGGTAATCTCCATTAAAATACAAACAATATTCTTCAAAAAACTGACATATATTGAAATTTGTGTGAAATCAAAGACATAAAAAAATAAAAGCAATTCTAGGAGAAGAGGAATGGAGGCTGGTCTTATGCTACAAAACAACAATAGAGTGATATGATATTGGCATAAAAATAGACACAAGGATCAATGGAACAGAATCAGAAGACACACAGATATATATTACACTGAATTTACAATAAAGGAATCATAATCATACAATGAAAAAGAAGAGGCTCTTTTACAAATAGTACTGGGAAAACTAGATGGTCACACATACAAGAATGTTAGACCACTCTAACTTTGTATACACAAAAAATTCTAAATAGATTAAAGATGTAGCTATAAAACCTATAACAATAAAATACATACAAGAAAATATTGGTGAAACATTTCATGACATCAATGATAAAAATGTTTTTGGCAACTAAAGTTGTACAAGGGAAATAAAAGCATAAATAAACATTTGGGATTCTCTCAATTAGAAAACATTGATGCAGTAAAAAAATATAAGATTCTTAAGAAAACATTCAACTGAATGTAAGAAAATATTTACATATTGCACAACAGAAGAGGTTAATATTCAAGATATATTGACCAACATACAATTTAACAACAAAACAAACAACCTAATTAATAAATGGGCAGCAAATCTGAAAGGATAATTCACCAGAGAGCATATCCAGAAGATCATAATGTCCAATGTGCATATAACAATGAGCGGCAGGTCCGCAGTAAGATATCATTTCATATTTCTCAGAATGGTACATACTAAAGGAGCCCCAACAATACATGCTAGGGAGGATGTGGAGAAAGAGAAAGTTCATCACACTGTTGAGAGCAATATAAACTGTTGTAGCCATTTTGGAGAGCAACTTGGATTTATTTTCAAACACTAAATAGTAAAAAGTTTCAAAATAAAAAGCAATATCTGGGTATCTACCCAAAGAGTTGGAAACCAAGCCCCTCAAAATTATACGTCCTGCCATGTTTAGTGAGGTATAATTTACAATAGTTAGGAAACAGAAGCTGGCTAAGAATGACAAATTAGAGGACTGGATCAAGAAGGTGTGGTATTGCCACATGACAGAATGCTTCCATAAAGATGAATTGTCATTTACAGCAAATGGATGTAAGTATTCAGTATAAATCAAATTTTCCTAAAACTTTTAAATTTTATAAAAACTAATCCAGTTTTTTACTTAAAGTGATTTAGAATAATTATTTGTACATGGAAACTAGTTTAGTCTGTTGATAAGAAATGTATTCAGAGATAAGAAAGGCACAACCTTATTTCACCTGGGTTAGTTAATCAGAGGCTCATGTTCCTATTACTACAAAATTTGTCAACAAGAAAAATAGCTTCTAGGAATATGATTTAAACAAATGTAAATTAGTTCAACATTTCTAGGTAAACTCTGAATACTATTTTTGTTTATGTTCTTAAAAATAGTTTCTAACCATTTTGGGGGGGGAAGGGAAGTTTGTTTTTCATTTTTGCTAGGTTCACTAATGAAAACTCATTGAATATTAAAATCATTCTGTTTAAACATTAATTAATGAATTTAGGTTTACTTTGGGCAAACTAAAGAAACTGGGGTTTATTAGTAAACATGTCTTGTGCCATCTTGAAAACTTGTACCATGAGCAAATATATGTTGTGGAATTTAAGAAAAATTTCCAATTTAAGGGATACTGTGTAAAAATGCAGCTCAGTTTTTTTGCTTGGTTTTCATTAAGAAATTAAGGTTAACTGTTAGAAGTTGTACCTTATGTAAGAAATTATAGCTAGTAGAAAGAATAAGGAAAACAACTCATTGTGCAAAGGAATAAGACGAGACTGTAAAAAAGAAGGTATAAGGAATGGGTCTGTGGTTTTATTTATAAAAAAGAAAGTTTTGTCTTAAGGTGAAAGTAATTATTTTGAAATGGGAAAAACAAAAGACTTAAGCCGATATGAGAAAGGAAGAGGAAAGTCATAAAAGATTTGTGAGAAAGAAATCTTGGGGACAGATTTCTTACATATGATCACTTACATGTGATCAATCTGGGTAAGATTTAATAAATTGGTTATGGCTTTGAAAGAAACAATCTTTAATACCTATAGCGTAACTGCATAGAAACTAAACCTCAGTTTCTTCCACTTGATAAATGAACTGAGTTCTCTGCTTTTGATGAGATGTTGTGAAAAATTTCTCTTACCTACCTTGAAAGCACTAAAACATGTGTTTTCAAAATAATTCCATATGCACATTGTTCTTATCATCAGGTCCTTTGTAACTTTAAAGAACTAAATTTTGTTTGTAATCAAAATCAGCTGTGACAAGAAGGGAAATTATGGTGTTGAGTGTAACTTTGAAGTAGGAAATCATCTTTAAATCCTTTCCAGAAATTATGTCTATGTATATTGATAAGAATATACATATTTCTAATGGTGTATATATATATGCATGCTGAATTTACTGACAAAATGAATCAGATTCAGATCTGGAAAAGTGGGAGATTCTTGTTTTAAAATAGTGTGCTTGATAAAAGGAATCCAAATAGGGAATGAAGAAATAAACTTATCATTATACGCAGATGATATGATTCTCTATGTAGAGAACCCAGAAAAATCAACGGAAAAACTGATTGAAATAATAAACCGATTTGGTAAGGTAGCTGGATACAAAATCAACACACAAAAATCAACGGCATTCATATATGCAAAGAATCAATCAGAAGAAGAAGAAATTAGAAAAAACACCCCATTTACCATTGCACCAAAGAAAATCAAATACTTAGGAATTAATCTAACAAAAGGCGTAAAAGACCTATACAAAGAAAACTATAAAACATTCTTAAAAGAAATAGATGACGTAAAAAAATGGAAAGACATTCCCTGTACATGGATCGGAAAAATCAACATTATCAAAATGGCTATACTACCAAAGGCCATCTACAGATTCAAAGCAATTCCAATAAAGATCCCAATGACATATTTTAAAGAGATAGACTAAAAATTACTGAAATTCATATGGAACAACAAAAGACCCTGAATAGCCAAAACCCTATTGACAAACAGAAGAGAGAACGGAGGTATTACTATTCCAGACTTCAAACTGTACTACAAAGCCATAATACTTAAAACAGCATGGTACTGGTACAAAAACAGACCAATGGATCAGAATTGAATATCCAGAAATAAAACCACACATATACAGTCAATTAATCTTTGACAAAGGGGCAAAAAAACTTACCCTGGAACAAGGATAGCCTCTTCAGTAAATGGTGCTGGGAAAACTGGATCAAAACTTGTAAAAAAATGGACCAGGATAACACCCTCACACCCTGTACAAAAATTAACTCAAAATGGATAAAGGACCTGGAAGTGAGACCTGCAACCATAAAATACATAGAAGAAAACCTGGGAAAAACCCTTCATGAATTTCACCTCAGAAATCCATTTGGGG
>PVHY01016820.1:0-32868 GCA_004024945.1 Uropsilus gracilis
TTCAACTCAGTGTTTGAATATCACTCTTTGGAAAAACAGGTGCTAGAGTGGGCCACCGCTCTTTGATGCGCTACTACAAGCAACGGTTTGGCACGTCCAGAACTGTGGCAGTTGCTACAAATCAGAAGGCTGTGGGCCGGGTGCTACGACAGTACCGAGCTCTTGGGTGGACCGGCAGCACAGGTAAGTCAGTGCTCACAGCCTCATGTGGCCGGGCGCTTATGGAGGAAGTCCCTTTCCTTCATAGTGTCCTCATTGTTTGGCTATGATGGTGCCATTGCCACTTGGTGTGTTTATGGCAATAATTCCAAAGTCTGTGACTTCAGGACTTTGTGTGTCTGACACTCTCTGAAACTGCGTATACACCATTATCTTTCTAGAAGGGAGTAATTACAAAAACAATGATTTTCTAATCATCAAAGGTTGAGATTACTTGGAGGTTACACAGAGAAAAGTAGAGTACCCTTCTGGCAAAATGCTTGAATGGTGGAGTCAAATGTGGCTTATCTGATGTACTTATCAGATGAGTGAGCATGTATATGTAATTTCATTAGTATGAACCTGAGTTCTCTCATTTATAAGATGAGGAAGATGATAGCATCTGCCTTGGAGAGTAGTGGCGGTTAAATGTCATCAAGCATTTCTGCTAGAAAACCTGCCACGTGATAAAAGCTGGTGGTCACTCCTTGTGATTTTTCCCACAGAAAACCTTGAGAGGAGTAAAGTGAGCTTTTGAAATTATCGAGCTTTGAAACTTCATCAGGGTAAAATTATTTCAATCTGTGCTGGTGTGTGTGCTTGTCGAGCTCACTGCCCATACATGTGGGACACACTAGTCGTAAATCTCACAGACACTTACTTCATTTCGTCTGCCTGGTGTGTGGTTTCTGCCTGTCTGTCCCCTTAGATCAGCGGGGCTTACACACCCTTCCAGATGATGTAAAATTGCATAGAAATGTGTACGGGGAAAGAAGTTCTGGTCTGCAGATAGGGGGCCCAAGGCCCCTTGGAGAGAGATCCCAAATTAACAGCTATGATTTCATATGACGAGCGAATTCACATTCATACCTCTTACCTCGTTTCTTACCCCCTTCGCAACCATAGGAATGGCTCTGATGCGAGAGCGGGACATGCAGTACGTGCAGAGGATGAAGGCCAAGTGGATGCTCAGGACAGGGATGAAGAACAATGCCACCAAGCAGATGCACTTTAGGGCCCAGGTGCGATTCTGAGGCTCCATGAGGAGTGAGTGGCCATCTGGCCTCCACAAGATCCTCCTGGCTTGAGGCCAGCAGGCACTGACTGTGCTGCTGGATTGGACTTTGCTGCTACTTGTCTGTCTCTCTGACTGATAATAAAAGTCAGAATCATACTTTCAGGTGTCATTACTGGACAGATCTAAAAGTTGTTTCTACAAAGTGAATGATGCGTCTCCTGGGATCCAGGACTTGTGCTGTCATCAGGGAGTTGCTGTCTGAATGTATGGCATTTGTCCCTGGCAAACTTCTTTATCTTTCTGGAGAACTTACCTCCAATGGCACCAGGACCTATGTCCAGGGGCTTTGAAGCTTATGCAGGAACAACATGGACAGTTACCCCTCTGAAAGGCCATTGCTTAGGAGGAGAGAGGGTCCTGGGCACTGTTTCTGTCCTCACCCAGTGAAAGCTGGGGCTCTAAATGAGTAAGTACACTCTGGACAGGGCTGTGCACTCCCTTTGCAGTGCTGTCTTTCCCTGAGAGGTTAGTTCAAGAAGAAAATCAGCATCAAATGTTGAAGTCTCTTAGGAACAAAAATGACCTCAGAGTCAAGTTTGAGGAGATTCTGTTTTAGGTGGTTTAAGGGAAGGCTGTGACTTACTGAAAATGAAGTTAGACATGATTCCCCTAAGTTGCTTTGCTGGGAAAGTGAATTAATTTTTAAAATCTGTAAAACCAGGAGTTTATTCCTTTATAGATTGTGAGGAGTAACCCTGCCAAAGATCCTGTCACTCAGTCCCTAGCAAAGGAGTATCATGAAGTCCTCCCTCTGCCCCACATGAGGAGGCATTGAGGAGGGTGTCCTCTGCTCTCTGGAGTCTCTCTGAGAAGGGGGTTTCCAGAGGCCAAAGAAAACCCTTGCCTGCCCTGGAACTCTTCTTAGGAGATGTCTCTTCAAGCTTGGAATTCTAAGTTGAGTCCTCTTCTGTCAGCACACAGGTTTGTTGCCACCCACAGTGGGCCCCCCCGCCTTCACCCTGTTTGCTTGGGTTCCCCACATGAGGACTGCAAATTCCAACTTTCCAGCAGTTTCACCTCATTCCAGCAAGTTCACCTCTTCTTGAAAGGTCCAGAGATTTTTCAGCAACTGCCTTGTCAGTTAAGAGGTCCACAGATTTCAAGTTTCCAAACAAAGGCTTGTACTTCCGGTTTTAGCAACTTTTCTACCCTAGGGTAGTCAAATCCTAGGGTAGCCACCCTTTGGGGATGAACCCCAGGAAATGGCTCCCCTCTTGCTGCTTCTGCAGCTTCTTAAAGTCTCCATCCCTACAGCTTCGTTTCCTTCAAGACATGTCTCATCTCATGCAGTTTCTCCTTACCTGCACCCCTTTTGAGGGGGTGTCAACTATAACAGACTTTAGCTTACAGCTTAGCTTTATAGCTCAAGAAGTTGTGTTTCCACTCTTGCCAATTTTCTTTCCTGCAACAGTTTTCCAACAGTCCTTGAGTCCACAGCATGTCTCCTGATTGGTGCTTCCTTCTCCCTTCAGCTGAAAGCCATTATCCCCAAGCCTGTGACCGTACCAATTCAGCACTGCATGTGCTTTGCCTGCGTGCTGCTCCTATAATTCTGAACCCTTATCTAGGGTGAATGAGTTTCTAGATTTTTTTACCCTTTTGCCATTAGCCTCTATGACCAGCAATTGTGGTATTGTACCCTCCCCAGGATTGTACACCCCTGGCCCAGTGGATGTGCGCATGTGTGAGTGGGCTCACCTGGGCCTAGGAGGCGGTGATGAAGGGACTGTGTCACCCCGGGGGAGGGGCAGAGAGCACATAGATGATGTGAGAAAGAAAGACAATTTGAGAAAGAAACTTAAGTGGCTGTTTCTTCCCTGTTCATGATTAAAATTCTACAAAGATCGTTTCAAGGGCTCCGGCATTCTTTGCTACAAGCAACAGTGAACCTACTTAGGTTCGGGTGATTATACATCATCTTTTTACCTGTGTGAGGCATGAGGATAGGGATTCTTCTAACCCCTCCACTTAGTTTTTTCCAGGCTTCAGGAGGTGTCTTCCTGGTTCTGATTTGTGATTTGTGCAAGAGCCCAGCCTTGCTTCTCATGACATAATTTTATACAATTCAGCTTATTTAACTTTCTGGAGTAAAATTCTATTTGGGAGTAAGGGCAAGGAAAAAAGATTGAAAACTCACCTTCTTATAGTTAAGTGAACAAGACAAAAACCTCACAATTGAACTTGTTTTGGGAGGACTTGGTCTGAGAAGTGTGAAAATGTATCTTGTCTGTCTTTGAGATGTGTCTGTTTTCTTTGGGTACCTTCCTTCCACATCCTCTGTCCCCTGTAGTTCAGTGAGGACTCCTGGGACCCATCACTACACAGCGACTTACTGGGTTTCCCTGTGTGATCCTTGCACAGGATCCTGTTCAATTCCTGCCATCGCTCTGGAGAAGGCGCTGAACCTGCCAGACAAAGCTTAGAGTCAGAGCAACAGTAATATCCTTCACTTTACACTTGAGCATTTTAAAATTTCCCTATGAGAAATCCTTGCTTCTTCCAAGTTATTTTTCACATTTTTAATTAAACCCAGTTTTCAGAAAAACATTACTTCCCTTCCAATGACTCCTCTATGCCGGGTCTTTAAAGTGGTCCTCTGAACTTTCAGATGGTGCTGGAGTCACCATGGAAGTTTCTTGGTCAGGACCAGGTCAGCACTGGTGCTGCTGCTGGCTGACCGTGACTGTGACCTGCTCACTCTTTCCTCCTGGGAGTAAGCCAGGACACATGGCCTTCGAGAATCAATTTATCATTCTTAAGTTTGAGACATCAAGACTGACATCAAAAGTGAGAGAGCATGATCTGCTTCCCTCTTCCTGCCTGTTGTTCAGGCCCCTGGGGGCAGGGTGGATTGTTGGCACTTCCTCTCTGCAGACCAAACACAGACCTGACGTACTCTCTGCTGTGCAGAGTGTGAATCTGCGTTCTGGTATAAAGGTTTTTATGCACTATTTTTTATCTCACCCCTTTGAGGTGTAGGTAGTATTGAAACTGGGTACCCCTCCCCCACCCTTGGGTTGTGGCAATTGGCCCCTCCTCCTTGGGGGGTGTGGCAATTGAAAACTCAGCAGTTAAAAACTGCTGGAGGAAACAACTGGTGGAGGATTTGCACGAGAAGCAGAGAGAGGAGGAGTAGTGGGACCATGTGAAGCTGGAAGCTGAGAGGTTTTGGCACCTGAAGGAGGCAAGAGCGGAGACTCCCGGCTGGAGGAGGATGCAGGGGTGGAGCCTTCCAGGGCTCTTCAAGCATCGGGCCCTGAAGGGGCAGAAGCCCACTGGAAGAATGAGCTGGAGGTTATGAGGAGCCATGGTGTCAGCGGAAGTGTGGCTGGTATGGAGAGTGTGACACCTCAGCAAGGTGACATGGAAAGCTGGTACCTGGAGATGGCTAGGAATTTGGAAAACTGATTAGTGCATCAACAATTGTGGAAGTTTGAAGCACCTTGAAGAAGTGAAGCAGCGCAGAATGCTGGAGAGAAGAAAAAAGAGGCAACGCCGGAGAAAGTACAGGACTTTGCAAAAGTGCCTACCCCTCAGGCTTGGAGGGGCAATGGGGCACCATCTTGGACTGTGTCTTTGGGACCTTTGGGACTGAGAATAGTGACTGGGGTAAGATGACTGGCCATTTGTGGCTTTAAGTACTTTTCATTTTCCCTGTTTAACTGCCTTGTTAATAAACCCTGTTGTTAAACTACATTTTGAGTGGTAACTGCTACGCGTGGGTGATACGGACCTATGGCTATTAAGTTGGAGGTTTTTGCCTCCTTTTTGACGCAATTTCAGTATTTCTACTTCACAGATGAGGAATTTGATTCAGGGGAGTTGAGCAGTTAAGGAGACATGGAAGGGAATGAAGCCAGAGATGGTGATTTTAGACCCAGTGTTCTTAATAATATTGCACTTGAGTAAGGAGCATATTCAGCCAGGCTGTAAACATTTACTCAAGTCCATTAAATTTGCAGCAGCTGTGAAAGAATCCTGTTTTAAATCTAGACTTTAATGTTAGGTGATGCATACATAAACAATGTTATACATGTGAAAGAAAACACCACCTGTTCTTGCCTGGAAGGTAAATGAATTTTGTCCCCAACTAGTTTTAAGTGGGATTCTTAGCTGTTAAGTTGTTTTCCTTCACCTTAGTTATTTCTAGGCTGCTAAGACCCCATTGAATATCATTTACTTGGAATTCATCTTAATTCATATGCAGGAGCCCAGGTAAGAACTGTGTTGCCAACTTTTGCACTTTTTCAGGGGAATTGCTGGCAGACCTAGAGATGTTGATAAATGCTTTGAAGAATAAATGTCATTTAATTTAGACTCATTTGTAATTGGCACATTAATTATGTATGACACTGAAATTGATGGAGATTAGAAAGATATGATTAGCTTGTTAATGCTGCACACATTTGGATGTTAGAATAATTTATTGACCATTCATGGGCTAGACCTGGTCTTCTCTCACTCTACTCTTCTGGGTGTGTGGTTTTTTTTTTTTTTTTTTTTGAGACTAGGTCTCACAATTTTTGCCCGTGGAACCGCAGGCTCTCATTGCCCGGGGTACCACAGACTCAAGCAACCCCCCAGCCTCAGCTTCCCAGGTAGCTGGGATTACAGGTGCGTGCCACCATGCCCAGCTATTTTTTTGGAACTAGGTCTCGCTACAGGACCCAGGCGGGACTTGAACCATGATCCCTAGCTCTGGCTGCTTCATAGGCTGAAGTTTACAGGCACGAGTCACCGTGCCCAGCGGTATGTGGCTTTGTCGGCATGCTTTTTCCTAGCTTGCCATGCAGCAAGGAAATTTGGACCAGTGGGTATGGGCAGAGTTGTTGGATGTTGAGACAAGTGACTTTTTCAGAGTCTGCCATGTCCTCTCAAAGCTGAAGGTGGGCTACTGCCTCTTTCAACCCAAAGAGTGGGATCAGGCCTGTGGGAGCAGCACAGCAGTGGTATACAAGGACCCCCGGTTTCAAAAAGTTATCTTGGAGTTGAGCTGGCCCACTGACACGAGCTGGTTGGGCTATTGTGGAAAGAAATTGAAGCCACTGTACTGTGTGGTTTCTGTTCTAGTTATCTACCTGAAATCTAATAAAAACCATGACAATGCTCATGCTATCCAAAATAAAGGAAATGTGCCATGTCAGATGCAAATAACTGGTGGTTTCTTCTCTCTTGCCTTATGGTGGTTCTTATCTCTCTTTGTTCTCAACAGAAACTGAGGTGGGCTAAGTTCTTTCCTTAGGCGGGAGTGAGGGGCAGCTGGGGGAGAGGGGCGCTTTGTGATCATTTCGAACTTTTTCAGTCAGTAACCTCCAATAATGTTTTTCATTCATTTGGAGGTATAGACCGAAAACTAACATTCTTCATTAACCTCACTCATCAGGCAACTTTATAACATGTCTGATAATTCCTGGACATAATTTCGATGAATCGAGGGCCATAGTGGTTATAGTAACTCAATCATAACCAACAAAACCTGTGGAAGTGCTACTGCTGACTTCTAAAGATAGCAATCAATGTGACTTGCTCCTATCTTGTTTTCTTGAACTGGTGACTAAGTGAGAAATCAGATTCCTATTAAGGAGTCATGTTATACAAAAGCTCAGGTTTTAACAGGTTAATCCTCAGGGAATTAATCTGTTTCCTGCCCCACCTAAGGAAAGGCAGAGCAGAGCTGGCAGGAGAAACTAGAGGAGACTGGGAAAAGGAAGGAGATCAAGAAGAGACCTGGAGGGGGCACATGGAGCAGAGACATCTGAAGAAATTATCCTTGCTTCTTAGCCTTGCATTGTACCAGGGACTTGGGGCACATGGAAGGAGACTCTTGAAAGAGACAGAGATGTGGATGAGACCCATGGACCCATGGGGAAGCTGACAATGACAGTTTCTATCTTGACTTAGGTTTTGATTTGCTCTTTTCCTTCCAGATTTGACTGGCCCCTTCTACCCCTGTCTTATGGCTTCCTGTCAGAAGGTGCCTTACCTTAGACTTGTGGCAAGCTTTCAGTGGACTTCAGCGGTCTTGCTTTGGGCCAACCTTGTTTGGCTGGGCATTTACCTACAATGGAGTAGACAGCTTTGGGAGTCCCAGAGTATCGCTTCTCTGTCCACATGGGAAGGTCACTATGATTGCTATGATTGACAGTCCTGTCCAGTCAGCAGCCAGCACTCACCGCCAGCACCTGCAGGCACAGTTGAACATGAAGCACAGTTGAGACATTGGATGACAGTAGTGCCTACTGACACCTAATTGCAGCCATATGACCCCAAGTCTGGGTGCACTGAAGCTGTGCATATCAAAAAATAGCTGTTTACACAGGAATCTACAGTAACAGTCACAGAAATGTTTTATTTCCGCCATGTTTTGCATAGTGAACTCTTCTTGGGGTCACTTGCCTCCCAGGGTGGGTTTTTCCTATCAATATGGTTCTGAAGACAAGAACTTCACAAGCACACTAGAACCTATACAATCTTTGCAACACCCAGAAGAGGGAGATTCAGTTATGATTAGCATTTGCCTAAGGACTCTCAAGGCTCACCAGGCCGGGTCAGGTAGCCCTTGGTCACCAAGCTCTCTATTGTTGATATTGAGTTGATATTGAGAATGAGAGTGGGCTTGAGTCACAGAATGTAAGACTTGGAGGCCACATCAAACTGACCTAGATCAATTCCTACCTCTCCACCTTCTCCCTCCTAGTTACATAAGAGAGCAAGGAATAGCTTGCATTTTCCATGTTGTTTGAGCTAGGCGCTACTAGATTCTACGAAGGCAAACTTTTTTCATCTCCAAAAACATTTTAGCATAAACCATTTGCTGAGCAAGCACAATGCACATATTTACAGGAAAAGACTGCATATTAGCACATTAAAGTTAGCATCTTCCTAGCTCTATATTAAAATACTAAGACTGTATAAAAAAACATCAAATCTGTATTTCTGAAAGAAATCTACAATTTTGGTTTCATTAAAATCAAATTTCTAAATCCTGAAGTCAAGGAATTCATTATGATAGTACTCCCTTATATTTTATAATTAATCACTGCATTTAGTATTCTGTCCTCACATAACATTTTCACCTGGGGAGTTGTTGACATGTTGCCCTACCCAAGACTGCTTATTTTCTAAACAGCATTTGTAAGACCCTATTTATAAAAATGAGAGATTTTAGTTTTGTTTTTTTTTTAAACCTCAGGCAATGTTTAGTGCACAAGGATGAGAATATTCAGTTGACAGTAAATGGAAGTGACTGTAACATTTATGTTTGAAACATGAGTCTCTTTCCAAGCTGTCTTTCCTATTTTGAATTCAAGGGAAAGGAATCTATTTGGATCCTTTGGTCATATATATTTATCTTGAAACAGTGGTAGTGGGGTGTTGTTCCTGGAAATAAACACGAAAATATATAATTTGCAAAAATTAGTAACAGTTAAATCTAAGAATGAGAATTTATTAGGTGCCATATGCTGCTGTATGTGCTCTTCCTATCCACACATTTATTTAGTCTGCATGGCCATTTAGTCTGTGAGGCAGGCTAAATTATCCCATTTTCAAGTGGGATAACTGAGGCACAGATTGGCTTTGAGCTGGTAGGTAGCTGTAAATGAGTTATCAGCCCTTCATAATATTTGCCATTGGCCTCCTGTGGTATTGTGCCTACCCCATGGGCCCAATGAGCCCATTGAGCCCAATGAGACCATGTACCCAATGGGCCCAATGAGCTCACCTGGGCCTGGGAGGGAGGCAGCATCACTCTAGGGGAGGTGAACTCGGAGAGACTCAGTAACTGTTTCCTTGCTGGCTGGTTTTTGAGTAGTGAACACTATTAAAAACCCTGTGAAGATGCTGCCAAGGGCTCTAACATTGCTTTGCTGCTAGAACTGGTGATGGATCTACCTGGATTGGGATGGTTACAAAATAGTGGCAAAGTCAGGCAATGAACTTGGATCTCCAGTCTGCATAGTTAATCTCTAAATGAGGTCCTACTAAGTCTTTTATTCCCATTCTCTAAATGTACTGAGGACTCTGAAGAACTTTCATATTGATTTGTAGCATCTATAATATGCACCGTATTAAAATTGAGATTGGGAAATTGAAAGAATACTTATTAATGAATTCCTTTTAAAGTAATAAAATTGTTCTATATTCATATATTTGTATAGAAGTGGCTGTATTTCCTTAAAAGAACCATAGAGGTAAGAGTGGATTTGTTTTCCAATTTTGTAAAGAAATTTAAGGTCCAGTTTAGTAGAAGCAACTAGATTATCTCTTGTCTTCTGCATTCAGTGTATGGGCTAATGCATATAATATAGCTACTGGAAACAGCACTGTGCCAGGATGGGAGAATGAGTGAAAATGCAAATACTATCTTAATATTATCTCAAAGCACCTGTGACTTTGCAACCCTCTTGTAGCCTCCTGGAACAGGAGTCTCCTTTTTTTTTTTTTTTTTTTTGAGACTGGGTCTAGCTATGTTACCCGAGGTAGTTTGGATTCCGCAGACTCAAGCGATCCTCAGCCTCAGCCTCCCAGTAGCTGGGATTACAGGCGCCCGCCACCGCCCCCAGCTGCTTTTCTTTCAAGACCATGTCTCGCTATGTTGCCCGGGATAGTCTCGAACCTGTGAACTCAAGTGATCCCTGTCCTCTTGCTTCCCAGCTCTTGGATTACAGGTGCATGCCACCACACCTGGCAGTAACAGGGGTCTCCATATAGCACTTTGAGACACCTTGTGCTACCTTTTGCTGCCTCTCAGCATCCAGGGGAAATGTCTTGCTGGGCACGGAGTGTCCTAAAAAGATAATGTTCCCCCTAGTAAACCCTGGCCCGCTGTGCAAAGCAGAGGCATGTGGGCCTGCCTTGGGAGTTTTATAACCTGTGCTAAGACACTCTGTTTAGCTGAACGTCCTCTTCTAAACCAGGGCAAATGGCAATGCCCCCCGCCCCGGCTAGGGGCGCCTAGTAGGTACCTAGCAGATGTTAGAGGCAGAAGATGCCCAGTATGGCCAATGATTGCCAGGGAAAGAAGGACAGAAGTTGTGGCTGGCAAAGAGGGGAGGAAAAAAGTCAGCAAGGGTAGGCCACAAACTCTTACCCGAGAATCAGGTGTATGTTGAAAACAAGATGTCTTTAGGGATACATGAATAGTGGATTTTGGAAAGTTAATGTCATGCACATCCTGCCTATAATGCCAGCAGTTCATGGAGCCCAGAGGAGCCCTTGATAACTGAACCCTTCACTATTTCTAGCAAGGAGCAAACTCCACTCACACTGAGACAACATTTAGCTTCCTATCTGTTCAGGATAGGTTCTGATTTACCAAGATCTCTCAATGTGCAACTTGGGATTTGCCTCTCTTCATCCACATATCCTCTCTCTTTGCCTGCCTCCCTTTCTTCCCTGCCCATCAGGTTATTTTGCTGTAAAAAATGCATTTTTTAGTCTATGTACCCAGACTCACCACTACTCTACTTGCCTGCATGATCCAGAACACTTTTAGGAATTGTCACTGCAATCCCAACAATCAGCTGGCCCCAGGGTTTCCTCCCACATCCCCAGTAACTATGGCATCTCAGTGGAAACTGGGCTTGTGGAAACCACCTCAGCTCCTCACCAGGGACACATGAAGTCAGCAACACAGTTATGCTGGCAGTGGACATGGGGACCGGAAGACTGGATCTCACTTGCAGGATGGAGGCCGCCATCCCCACCCCTCCCCACTCCATCCTTCCCACTCCACCCTTTCCTCTTCACTGTCCTCACCCGCTTCAGTCCTCACTCTTCCCCAACCAGATCCCTCCCTCTCCACAGTCCTCTACCTCCCCTCACTCCTGTCTTCCTGCTCTATTCTCCCTACTCCCTTCTGTTCACTGGCTGGCAGCTAGTCTTTGAGGCCCTCTCTGGAAATGGCAGAAGGAAGTTACTCAGACCAAGTCCACTACCACCCCCATCCCTGGCTTTACTGGGAATTGAGGCCTTTCCAGGGCCTGAGTGCTCTAGGGCTTTGCCTCAGTGCTACTGCCTCATATTGAAATTCTCCCAGTGCAGATTCCTTTTCCACTTCCTTCCTTAAGAGTGTTGATCCTGAAAGCACAAGCAATAGCCCCCATATATAAGGAAAACATAACTAAAACAATCAATGTCAGGGGTGGCCCAAGAAGGAGGCTTTTAAGTGGCACCTGGGAGGGTCACCTGCCCATCATTAGTCAATGAGAACACCACCTGGGGGTGGGGGTCCCGGGCTGCTAGGGCTCTGCCATTATTGCAGCTTTCACTGTGTGAGGCGCTGGGAAAGAGGGTACTGGTGGACCCTGGACACACCGCTTGGTGCTGGTGAAGTCCAAGGGCTGCAGTTGTGGCAGGTACAACATTGCTGATGGTTGTGGCTGAGTTTTACAAAATGAATTCAAGAAAGGCAATGAAAGCAGATTTGAATAATCACCAATTTAAGGCTAAGTGTCAGAGCCAAAGGACCTACTGTAGTTTATAGAGAGACTCTCATCTCCTGCAGCCAGAGCAGAAAAAGACTAGGAGCAAGTCTCAGATTTACTAATCAGGCCAGCAGAGCTCCAGAGAAGGTTAACTTCTCTACCATGCTGTTTTGCTATGCCAGGGTTGGAGCCCAGGGTGAGGAGGAGATGCCACGGCAAGGGATACAGACACCTGGGTTCCTGCACTAAGTGACTCCAAGCCTTCTAGAACCACACCTCCTTGGGAAAAGCTAGTGCTTCCCCCTTCCTGAAAATGGTGCCTTGTTCATAGTCTGCTTTCAACTCAGGATGAACCCAAACTCCACCCCATCCAGCAGACCGTTCACTGGCGTGAAGCTCACCAGCTCTGCCTTCAGGCCAACCTAGTGCACAAACTGCTTTTTGAAATAAAACTTCTTAGAAACAGAACCATGGTCACTCAGTTACTTGCTTTTTATGATTGCTTTCATGCTACACGGGGAGAGTCATATAGTTGCTACAGAGTCTAATGACCCACAAAATCTAAAGTATTTACCTTGACTTTTTACAGGAAGAGCTTGCTGATCTCTGAACTCAAGTCCAGTTGTACTATGACCTAGCAAGAGAATGCTGGGCTGATAATGCAGGATCGGGCATTTGTAATTGTTTGTTTGTATATGTGCATGACTATCTCTCTATCTATCTACTTACCTATCTCTACATGTGTATCAATGAAAATTCAGCTCCTAGCCACAAATACCAGTAGGAGAAGGAGAGTATTTATGGAATTGAATGCTGAAGGGTTTGGATTAAGGAAGATGGAACATATAATCAGATAATGGAGGGCTGATTCCCATGAGAGCACGTGTTAACATACTCTTGGTTGACTCTTGGCAGCTTAGAAAAACAATGACCACACTAAGTGGAAGAGATACTTGAGTAATGCCTTGGCACACGGTGAAGAAAGAGATTAAGAGGTTTGAGAAATGTGGGTGCTAGAGTGGATATCCTCAGTAAGATACTATGTTCATAGGGCACCCAGGGGACACACAGTTAGAGCTATAAGGGGGGAAGGCATTGGCATCACTGAGACCTCAGTGGAAACTGTTCTCTGGAGGGCAGAGCTGATGCTATAGAATGTGCTAGTATAGAACTGGGCTGCCTGAAAGCAATCTAGTGATAAGATCCCAGATTGGTATAGCCAGGTGGCAGAGCATAAACATGGGAAGAGAGCAGGATGTCATTATACTGAGTGACAAGTGTCTCTCAGCCATAGAGAGGTATGGTGATATTAATAGACTATTGAGTACTTAGATGGAGCCATCACTAACAGGGATAAAGCCAACACCCCACTGAAAAGTGATAGCAATTTTTAGACTTAGTTGGTCCTTTGACACAGAATCTGCTGTCTAAATGAGAGACTGGTTTGAGGAAGGAGTCTACTTGCATTACATGGTATGTATTGTAGTAATTTCCTTGGTTTTTATCCAAAATGATGCGTGGTCATCATCTTAGCTATCTATATGGGGGAGAGGGGACACTAGTAGGGAATATAAGTGGGGGCTTCTTGGGGCATGTAATAACAAACCTAGACCCAGTGTCATTCACAGTGAGCTCTTTGACTCCCTGGACCTACCTACTGATCATTTCTTCAGTCTCAGTGTGTAACTGAAAAGTATGTCCTTCGCCATTGGCAGATACCCTTGTGCTCATTGGGTCATAGGATAAGCTAGTGTGGTAGAGAAGCCCACATAGGCACTTCTGAAATTTACCCCTGTTGTCAAAAGAGTGGATTAAAAAGGATCCGGGTGACTAGCAGAAATGTCTGCCCCCCTCAAACTCTCAGTGGAGGAAAGGTAATGGTTCTGATCAGGTAACTTGCCAGCCACAAACCCAGCCCTGGGGCCCCAGTACAACACTCTCCAACCAGGTCCTTGTCAACAACTTGATATCAGCTCCCTTTCAGCCTGGAAGTGGCAGTGATGTGACTTTACTGGGTCTGACACATATTCAGGAAATGGCTCTGTGCACAGGAATCAGTCAGCAACACTGCCATGAGTATATAGATTACTTGGTGAATGGACACAGGATCCCACATAATGTTACCAAGGCTCTCAATTTATCACTAAAGAAGAACAATAACGGGCACATGGTCATGGGTTCTACCAGTCTTAACACATTCTGTACCCCCAGAAAATACCTGCCAAATAGGGCCTTTTGAAAACACAGTGAAGGTGCCAGCCTGGAGATTGTACAATTGTACAAGGTGCCAGCCTGGAGATTGTGGCAATGCTCATTATTGAGAGCTGTGTTTCTTCTTTCTCTCTTTCTCTCTCTCTCTTTTTCTCTCTCTCTCTCTTTCTTTTTTTTTTTTTTTGACTAGGTCTTGCTATTTTTTGCCCATGGAACCGTAGGCTCTCATTGCCCAGGGTACCACAGACTCAAGCAATCCCCAGCCTCAGCTTCCCAGGTAGTTGGGATGACAGGCACGCACCACCACACCCAGCTATTTTTTTGGAACTAGGTCTCACTTATGAGCCCCAGGCGGGACTCGAACCACGATCCCTAACCTCTGCTGCTTCATAGGCTGAAGCTTACAAGCACGAGCCACCGTGCCCGGCTGAGAGCTGTGTTTCTAATGGGTGAAACAGATGGGCCCATAAGGCCTGACCCTGCCCTCCATGTATTTTCGGTGCAACTCCATGTTTTGTTACCTTAAGTCTGGTCTCCAGGGAGAGAATGCTTCTCTTGGGAAAGTCAGCATTAACAACACCAAATTTAAAGCACCATCGCTGTTTAACTGTGACCACATCCACCCAAGCCATTTGCTAGGTTGTTCTTTGCTCAAATTTGGTGGTGCATGAGCAATACCATCTGCAGCTTGCAGCTGGCCATTTATCACCTCAGCCATGTCCTCATGATGGCTTTGGGCTCAGATCCCTCATGGAGGAGATCTGGGTTCCCCCACCAGGTAATCCACCTAGACTAGCATTAGTATCTGCCAGGGGGATTCTAGAAAGGATGGTGAAAGAGAGAGACAATAATAGAAGCTACTGTGGCTGGGATTGTAGTTTAACCCCAAAACTTTTCTCTTGTAAATGCCCCTAGAGAGATTCGATTCACATGGAGCTTTTCGCAGATGGGATAAAATTACTAAGTCAAGGAGTAAGATCACGGAGGCACTGGGGGTGTCATGGATGGGGAGGTATCCTCAAGGGGTGATCCAAAGAATTCCTTTCCCAGGAGTAAGGAGGGACCTAGCCTACCTGACCTGGATTACAGCACACAGGCAACGCATGGGCCTGAGTGACCTGCACCCGGAGGATGCCAAGCTCTGGCTGGCACTGCCCCTCCCAGTGTGCGCTGGTCTTTTTCCCACTCTTCCTGGCTGGGGCAGGGGAGGGACTGGGGCCTCCTTGCACTGATAGGGCAGGCCAGTGCATGGGCAACATACAGGCTTGAACCCTGTGGGCAGTGGGGGTGAGGGGAGGAGGGTGGGGTGGAGTGGATGGTGGGTAGGCGACTGACCCCCTCTGGTTTACTCATACTCCAATCAGTACTCATCAGGAATAAGGAAAATACTAATAATCCAACTAATAATCTACTAATAATCAAACCCAACTACAGATACAGAAGAGGTGATGAGTATGAATAAAGGCCCGGGACTCACACATTCTCTGGGTAGGATACAAAAGACCATGGAGAGAACCACTGTACACAGGACTGTGAGATCAGTTATAGAGACTACCTAAGGTAGACTCACACCTACAGCATCGCTGGGGACTGGAAGCCAAATACCAGTTCAGAGATACCTTCAGCAAGAGCAAGACATGCCTCTTTTCCACAAGGGGAGGAAGGGCACAGAAATATGATAGCGGCCCCACAGCAGAGTTGCAAACCAAGACCAAGGTAACCAGCCAGACCAACCAACTGCTGATGGCTGTCCCCATCGAGGAACTTTTCTGCTGACAAAGATGGGGAGTCAGGTTCCCTAAGCCAAAAACCTGAACCACAAGACGAAGATGCAGCAAAATGGGATGGAAAATGAGATGGAGGAGACAGCCAGCTAGAAGGAGGAGGCACTGATAGATACCAAATGAGCTCAGACTGACTGTTGGATGTGAACTTAAGGCTGGAAAACTAAGCAGCCATGTCCTGGGAATGCAGATCCTCACCCAGGAAAAGGACATTGCTTCAGAAAGGAAAGTGATCAAAGGATGAAACATGGACTAACAAACTGCAAAGAGAAAAGAGGTGGAGCGACTGGAGGCAGTGGTCAGGGGGCATTCCCAAGGGGAACAACAACCATAGGATGTATGAAATCTAAAAATAATAAAAAACAAACAAACAAAAAGCACACCCCCCCCAGCCCCCTCCCCTCCACCCCACCCCCCTGCAGAGAGTTCCTTTCCCAAGCAGCCTGAAAAATTGGCTAGGACTTTTGAAAGAGGACTTATCCTCAGTGAGTCTCATTCAGGGATGAGAGACCAAGGGGAACTTTCTTTCGGTCTCTTACCAGATAAGATGAGGGCCCATTTCTGGTGGCATTCAGAGTGAGGGTACATGTACATTCCAACTGCCTAGCACTCTGACTTCCACTAGGAAAGCACTGAAGGCCCATTTTTGCTTCCTGTTTCCTTGTGGTATGCGCTGACGTTTCTTTCATAACCACATCACAGCTCAGCTTCCCCCTGTACCCAGCCCTGCTTCCCTCACCCCTTTGGGGCTTGTTCTGAGAATACTTCCCAGTAAAGCTTTTTAGTTCTGGCATCCAGGATCTGAACCTGAGAGTAGGCTGGGATTTAAGCGTCTCTTGTCTTTAATTTCCTCACTGTTCTAATTCTGGAGTCAAAAACAAACCAGTAATGAAGAGTAAATAATTTTTCCCTCACAAATTGAAAATTAAAATATTTAGTAGTTTCCTTGAGTAGAAAACATATCGCTGAAGACAAAGGCCTTTGTTTCCAGGGAGGCATCTCCACAAGCTCTCTCTCCACTGAGCTTTGCTGCTTCAATTATTTATTTTTTAATCAAGCTCTAATCCATTGTTTAGGTAGATGTTTCTGAAGTATTTTTAAAATGTAGTATGTTTTTAAAATTAGATCCCCAACTGTCATTGTCGGGAATGTGCGTGGGCATGTGGTGAATGGACTTATTTTTAACCCTGAGCTCTATTAGCTGCCTCCAGGTTAGTGGTGCTTCTTTTTCCCTTCCCCTCACAGTTTATCTTGTTTTGCTTTGTGTGCCACAGCATCAGATTATTGAAAACAAGTTAACACCTTAACCTCCTCAAAGAAGATCAAAGACAATTGATCTAAGAACCCCAATTCTCTTTCCATCTGGAAATTTCTTTGCAACAGAAGACTTTTAAGCATGTCACAAATCTTTTATGTTCAACTTTCTTTCTGAAGTTGACAATTTTGATGCTCTATTATTTAAATAGTTTTAGGTGGCCGAAGAACATAACAGTTGATTAGTCTTTTAAAAAAGTATTTGGAGTGATACCATTTCAAACATAGATAAGAAATCAGCATATAGTACATGGAGTAAGCTTTTAAGATCGATTTTTCCCGGATTATTTATTTACTCCATAACTCTCTAGCTGTTAGCATGTATGGAATTCTATTTCTATATGCTTTCATGTGCTCTAAAATTTAAATGTTTAGTGTTAAACTTTTTTTTATTATGAAATTTACCAAAGTACATAATGTATTTTATATGTGTTTAAACATAAGACTGAAAAGAAATTAACTATCTGGGTATTATCATGCCCAACAAATTATAATATCTAAGATATTCTAAAACCCAATATTAATACTTTTCCATTATTTCAGTTGTTCTTTTAGAGTTGCCATATTCAAATAAGAACCAATTATTTCCATAAGCTACATGGTTCCATGTCACTGAACTATTTTAGTCTAATAAACTCCCTCCCCTTATTTATCTTTTAATGATGCACATTTAGAATTGCATGCTTGCTTTGCTGTGACATTATCAACTTGTTCTTTTGTACTTCTTTCTATAGACTGTTAAATAGAAGACTTGATTTGATTAACGTTCAGAACATTTTTTTTGCCATCATATTCTTTACACTGTATTTCCTGTGGGGTCATCTCATAAGCTCATGATGTCTGCTGGCCCACTTCAGCCTGGCTGGCGATTTGTCCCAGTCTTGTCAAAATGCACCACACTTCACAAGTTTTTCATCAACATTTCATATAATGGGCTCAGCACTCACTGACAAGCACTGCCTGGATTCAGTGTTTCATTAGGGTTGAAGCACACATTTTCTCATTTCCATTCCTTCTTCATCAGCTAGCTGTACTTCTTCTATAAAGAGGAATTTACCTTTATCAATTATTTTGCCCAAAATACAGTTAGTACTGCAAGGCAGTTCAGGTTCTTTAATATTAAAAAAAATTTTTTTTTGAATGCTAGATATAACTTTTATCTATCCCCCCATCCCATGGATCCACTTGTCCCTTTCCTCCCCCCCTCAACCTCTCAGCCTTCAGGATGTTTGTTGATATCTTCTAGCTTTTGAAAGTGCTGTATGATTATCTGTAATATGATGTACAATGTTTGTTTTTACCATTCTGACTTGCTTTACTATATATAGTTTTTTCAGATTCCCTCCATTTTGTTGAAAATGGGCGTATTTAATACTTTTTGTGGCTGCATAATATTTCAGAGTAGATATCACATCTTTTAAAAAATATTATTTATTTTTTCTTTAGATCACAACCTCTGCAAGTGGTTTTTGGGATACCTCCCCCTCCCTCCTCCCTCTGGTTCCCCTTCCATTCTCTTAAATCCCACTCTTTGTTGTTTACTAGTTGTGCTAAGTCCATTAGTTTCTTTCTTTCCTGTGGCAGTGTCCTTTCACTGGGTGAGGGGCTGTGTTGTTGGAACCAGGTGAGACTTGCTGGTAGATTTTCAGTCTTAAGTTTGCATTGGGTGGCCCAGTCTGTATTCATTTGTGATCTGTCCATGTTTTCTTGCTTCAGGCCATCTTCTCCAATCCCATCTCCACTGCTTTGCTGTTTTACCTTATGGCTCTGGTGTCAGATTTAGGGGGTCTCGCCCCCAGCCAGTGTCGGTGAAGAAGTTTCTCTGTGAATACAGGTGTCTGTGAATGGCCTTTGTAGTTCCTCTGCCTCAGTTTGTAGCTCTGATGTGGGGCTGATTACCCATCTTTGGTCTTCCTCTCCTCTCCCATAGTGTGGGCAGATCTCCAGGAGGTGGGTAGCCAGGCCAAGCACATCAGGAACATCCTGTAGGGGAGGTGTATAGTGTGGTTCTCCAGGCTCCTCTACTTTAGTGCTTCTTATGGTGGAGAAGAATATCTCTTTTTCTTCAGACCCGTGTATTCACTGGGGTCTGTGCCTCCTCATTCATGCTTTTCATGCTGTTTCCTCCATTCCAATGTCTGTCACGTGATAATGCTTATGAACCTTTTAGTTCTGGCATCTGGCATTGGGAACCCAACTCCCAGCCACTGTAGTGGAGAAGTTCCCTGGTGGGGATAGACTTTAGCACATGATTGGTCCAGTTCATCTCCTCTCTCGTAGTTTACTGTTCTGCCATGGGGCTGCTACCACATCTCTCTGGTTTTCCTTCTCCCATGTGTGCATATTTGTTGACGGCCAGACGCAAGTACGAGAAATGAAACGACAAGGAGAGATGGCCCAGCCACAGCCGGGGCTCAAATGGAAGTATGAACCATGAGACAACTTTATTAACAAAAGGAAGAGGTATATATAGGAACACAGGGCAAGGGTCTGGCGAATTCCATGGAAGATAAGCCATCCAGAGAGACAATTAACATTCTAAAGCAAAGACTAATTGGAGGGATAGTGTAGGGGTGGTCTCTAATCCTTGATAGGGCTAACATTGATAAGGAAAAGCTGGGAGGTGCCAGCGCTACATCTGAAGGCCATTCCAGTCAGTCCCTAAGTTTTCTTAGGGACCAGTAATGGAGAGGTTTTCCTTATCTCGTTTGGAATGACTCTTCTGGTATGCAAATGGCACACAGCACATATTGTTTCAAATTCTGCAGTTTTACAGTAAAGATAAACATGATACCTCAAGTTCTTGATTCTGTCTATAGATTTATCAATTTTCAGAGTGTTAACTTGGTGTCCTTAATAACCTTAAATGACAACTAGCAAATTCTTTCAAAAGCATCATTATGGACTCATGAATTTTTATATGTAATATTTAGTTGTGTGATTATTAATGATTATTAGTTGTGTGATTATTAGATAATTCTATTGTGCTGTTTTGCAAATAGGATCCTTTTCAAGTTCACTTCCTGTTGATGTGACCTACTTAGTGCTTGATAATTTCTTGCTTCTTTTGCATCTCAAACTGACTTAGGGTCATTTAATATATTTGAGAAATTTGCAGAAGGCGATTTGCCAAGGCAATAAGAATAACTATTTTGAAGGTAGTTTTACATAATTGCAATATGAACTTTGGAGGTAGAGAGATAATAGAGACATGGATCTGTTTATCATTTTTGGAATCTTTAAGAAGATTTTTTAACCTATTTAAGTGAACAATTTTGCAAACAGGATATACAAAATGCCAACAGATAAACAAAAAAATTGCTTATCATTTCTTTTTTTTAATTTTTATTTATTTATTTATATATATTTCACATCATTTCAGTCCCTGGGGGTCACCCACCACCTCCCCTTCCCACCTGCTCCAGCTGGTAATGAAGGAACTGCAAAACCTCAATGTGATGTCATCTCCTGCCAAAGAGAATGGCATACATCAAAAAGACTTCTAACAAGTGTTGGAGAGGATGCAGAAAAAGAGGAATCTCAATATATTGTTGGTGTAGATATAAATTGGTGCCGTCATGTTAGAAAGTGACCTACTCCTTTTAAAAAAACTAAAAATGGTAATACTATCTGAGTAATTAGAAAGTAATTAGAAAGTAATGCCACTTTCTAAAGAAAATTAAAACATAACCTGGAAAAATCATATGTTCCACAATGCTTATTGCAGCATTATTTATAATAGAAAAGCTATGGAAGCAACCTAAGTACCCACGTTGTGAATATAAAAATGATATGGTAAGTTCACACACTGGAATACTGTTCAATATATGGAAAGATGAAATGCTGCCATTTATAGAAATGGATGAAACTTGAGGGAATTATTGAACAACCTAAGCCAGAAAGATAAAAAGACAAATATTGTGATTTTACATGTAACAGAAATACAAGTAAGCAAAGTTTATGAACTGATGGAACAAAATAACTAGTAAATATTGATAGCCTGAAACTGAGGTTTCTGAAGATAAGAGGCAGAAGGGAGAGAGAAAGGCCCAGGAGATCTAAAGCATGGCAGTGGGGACAAACAAAGAAATGCAAAAATACCAAAATAAAAATTATAGCATATAAAATCATTTATTAAAATGGTAAGTGGAATAAGTAGGATTGAAATTTATATAAAAATGTACAGTGGAATGCTTGTTTATCAAATATGCTAGCATTAGTAGTGGTGTCTTTTTTCTACTAAATGGGAGAAAATACTTGCACACACACATCCAATAAGGGGGTGAAACCCTAGATCTGCAAAGAGTCCATAAAACTCAACAAAAAGAAAACAATACGATCAAAAATGGACAGAAGACATAAATAGGCACATCTCCAAAGAAGACATACAAATGGTCAACAGGCACATGAAAAATGATTGCTGTCACTTATTGTCAGGGAAATGCAATTCTAACCTGTGTTTATTGAAACACTCTTTACAGTAGCTAAGCTATGGATGCAACCTAAGTGTCCATGGACAGGTGGGAGCATCAGAAAGATAGATGTGGTATGTATTATACTCAGCCATTCAATAGGAGGTGAACTCTTACTATTGCATCAGCATGGATGGTGCTGGAGGTGATGGTACTAAGTGGAATAAATCAGAAGAAGAAAGACAAATACTAGATGGTGTCACTTTTATGTGTAGTATAAAGAAACAAAAAAAAAGGTGGCATAATGCCAAACCAATAACAGACCCTAGAAATCTGACTGTAAAACTAAGGCTACCAGAGGTGAAGAGGGAGAGCAAAGTGGGAAGGGAGCTCCAGAGACTATGGGTGGTTATGGTGTTTTGGTTATCAGTGTGGTGCAGCAACAATACCTGAAAGGGGAGCTCCTGGACTCCTAAAAACAACATTGTAAACCAATGTTATCTCAATAATAATAATAATAATAATAATAATAATAATAATATAAAAAAGAAACTAGAAAAATAAGCCTGAAGTTAGCTAAACAAAACCATGCTGTTCTTTGATGATGGAACTACAGGCCATATTGTCTTCTTTATGCTTCACGTTGTACTTAACCACACAACCTAGAATGGAAAGAAATAAGATGACTTCATTCAAAGAAAAATAAGATTCTCCATAAACCTATAGTGTTGATTAAAATTCATCTGGGATGTGATTCATCGCATATGCCTTTTGTTTCTCTCATAACCACATTAATTCACTTGTCCTTTAATGGAATTTAATGCAAATTATATAATAGCGGAAAATATTGATGTAACTTGACTGTCATTTGTGTCCTTTCTCTATGGCACATCGTATTGATTTCAATAGGCCAGGTCAGAGCTGAGTGTTTCCTGCTTTCAAGGGTGACCTCTGAAAGCCACGGAGTTGTCTGTGTCTTTGCTCCCAGGAGAGATCTTTGGGGGTCTGGGCTGACAGCTGAGCACAGAGCAGTAAAAACAGGAAGTGACATGAAATCTGCATTTGACAAGCTTGTAAATCAGTTTTCCTAGGGGACAGGACTGTTGGCATTGGCTCACTTTGAAAATAGTCTCATTGATCAGAAGACTAAATCCGTTGGTTCTTACTCACCAGCTTGACTGGTCAAAAATTAATTCATCTTGTAATCCTTTAAAACTATGGCACATGATGAAAATGTGTGCAAGGGGCCTGTCTAGGATTCAGTCTGATTTGCAGGAGTGGTATTTTGGTCCTTTGGGGGGATCAAGTCGTACTTTTCTCTTTTAAAATGAGCAATGACATTCTCTAGCCTTTTGGGGGGTCTGAGGGAAGGAGGGAAGTTGGGGATGATGCATAATGTTTTTCATGATTTTTTTCTATTTAAATAATCATTTGTTTCAAAACAGAATTCTTGCTTTCATTCTGGTGCAGTGTAGGTTGGGTCTAACTTGGTGGAGCTGGACAACTGTGGCAGTTCAGTTCATTCTGAGTAGCTAACTGTCTTTGGTGGGTCACGTGGCTATGTGGGAGGAAGCAAGTCACAAAATGTGTCCTGATAATTGAAAACAACTGCTAAGGGTTGTTTCTTTTCCTCATGTTTCTCTTCATTGGTGGAGGGTGCATGGAGATTTTCTTCACTCATGAGCTGATTTTGGATGCTGTTCTGTAGTTGAGCCAAACCCAAGACTTTAGCATTAGAACCCTTGTTTAAAATGTGATAACCCTCCCTTCTTCCCTTTCTTATTGACGTCACATTGGTTTACAACACTGTATGTGATTCAGCTGCATGTCCCCACACCACACCCATCCAAGGCCCACAGTCCACCACCACACCTGGCTGTGCTCCTCTGGTCTTCCCTGTTCCCCTTTATCCTCTAGTAGCCTCAAATCTACATCAGATATCTAGGATTTGTAATTTATTGGTTTTGTCTGACCTTTAATTTTGTTTCTCTATATCCCACATATAAATGACACCATCTGTATTTTTCTTTCTCTTTCTGACTTATTTTACTTAACATATCCCCTCCAGTTCCACCCATGTTGTTATGAATGGCAAGATTTCATCTTTTGAAATAGTTGAGTATATTTCTCCCTTCCAAGTACTAAACAGGCATGACCCGGCTTAGCTTCTGAGATCAGAAAAAATCGGGCACATTCAGGGTGGTATGGCTGTAGACAGTTGAGTTTATTCCTTTGTATATATGTGTCACATCTTCCTGATTCATTTATCTATTTGGGGACACTTGGTTTGTTTCCATAGCTTGGTTACTGTAAATAGAGCTGCAATGATTTCTTACAAGGACTGCATATGCCCCTTTGAATTAGTGTTTTTGAATTATTTGGGTAGTGCTTAGAAGCATGCGGTAGATCTATTTTTAAAATTGTGAGAATTTCTATCAGGTGTAGACTAGTCTACATTTCCACTCCCATCCTTTTGCTCCACATCCTTGCCAGCACTTCTTGTTTCTGATCTTTTTGATATGGGTCATTCTCACAGTGGTGGAGAGTTGCCTCATTTTTCTGAGAATAAATGATGATGAGCTTTAGTGAAATTTTTCCCAGTGCAGGTTTTCTATTGAATGTTAGAAATATATTGATGAGAGCGATACAGGGCCTGCTCACAAAGTGCTAGCTGGTTTTGCTGGATATGTACTCACTGGCAAGTAAGAGATTGCATATTGGCTTCCCATGTGTGATGTCTCACACATACCCTGTGGCAACAGCAAATTATCCCCATGTATGGCATATGTGTGTTCTCCAGAGAAACGAGCCTGTAGCTTCTCTCTATAGGAACTGGCTCATGCAATTGTGGGAGACTGGAAAATCTGACATCTACAAGGTGCGGAGGCAGGCTGGAGTCCAGGGAAGAGTTGATGCTGCAGTCCTGATTTCCCTGTTCCTTGTGGGTCTTGCAATATTTTTACCGTAGGTTTTCAACTGGTTGAAAAGGCCCACTCACATTATGAAGAGTGATCTGCTTTTATTCCTTGTCCACTGATATAAATCATTTGATGAAATGACTGGAGACCAAGCCTGGCTCAGCTGACATGTAAAATTAACCAGCACAAATGGAGATATGCACCAACATCCAGAGCAGTCTCAAATGTAGATCCTTAGCTCTTCCCAATGTATCTGCAGTGACTGTCTATCAGAAATTAGGAAAATGTCCAGTGGAAATGCCCCTATCACAGGCACAAGAATATTTGTCACATGTTGGTTGGGAAAACCATGTTCTACTCAGAAGCTCCAGGGATGACTGTCTTAACTTTGATCTCACCATCTCCCCTGGAAGTGCCAATTACCTTCTCTGTATATTTACCTGGTTGTTTTTCATTGTCCTCTATAAATCTGTGATTTTCAATTAGTTCTTTTCTCCCTCTGACTTTGAAAAACACGAGTATTTTATTTATTTAAATGTGAAGGATTTATTTACGTAGTATTGAAAACACGAGTATTTTATTTATTTAAATGTGAAGGATTTATTTACGTAGTATTTTTTTCTTGAAAATGATTCTGAAAGCACCAATTCACCATTTTTCTTGAAAATTGATTCCTATAGCAACAATTCACAAGTCAAAAGGGTATTCATACAGTGAAAGTAAATGAAAGAGAGGGGCCTCTTTCTCATGGCCTAAGGCCAACTAATATCCTTTCCCAGAGGTAGCAGTCCTTACCAGATTATTGATTTCCTTATAAAGATATCCTATGCATATATGAGTAAATGAGTATAAATACTCCAAAATATATACTAGTGATAGCATTTTATTCTTATTCTTAGCACAATATCTTGGAGATTGTTTTACTTGAACTTAAAGCTTTCTATGTTTTTTTTTTTTGCTATATAATATTCCATTGCAAAAATACAATCTTGCACTAAAAATCATTTCAAATTGTGATGAACTACACATACAGCCTGGGTGTATGGTAGGCTACACTATCAAGGCTTGTATAAATACACTCTAAGATGTTGGCATGATGACAAAATTATCTAATGAAGCATTTCTTTGGATGTATCCCTACTGTTAAAAAACACACAACTGTACATCATAACTTAGTCATTCCCCCCTCTAGATTGTTCCTATTCCTATTCAAATACAGACAATATAGGAATAGATGTTCTTTATACACATTTTCCCCATTCTTTAGGTTAAATTTCTAGAGGTAGAATTGTTAGGGCCAAGAGTATGTGCATTCAAAATATAGACATATTAGAAATAATCCACCACAGAGGCCATGGCAGTTAATAAACTGACAATTCCAGCTTATGGATATTCCAGCTTATAAACATGGCATCACAGGAATTATTTCGAAGCATGATGGTAGATTCTGCAAAGAAGTTTCTCTTTTTCCCTCATGCTCTTGGAGGGAGAGATTGGTCAGTCACCAACATTTGAAAATTGGTGGCCTGAATCCAGTCCTGAAGAAAGGGACGATGGTGAAGAGAGTTGCTTTTGTAGCATCCACACCAAAGCTTCCCTACATCAGTATCTGATTCTGATCCAAATAAAAAATATTGGTCTCTAGTTGGTGACTTGCCCAAGGTCACAATAGCTTCTAAGTCTCAGCAACTGAAGGCATTCTTACTCAACACTTGAGCTCTGTAACCATGTCTAATTGAGTGATTCATCTGCATCATTTAAGATCTAATCCAGGTATAGTTTTTATGAGGTGGCTTATCTGCACTGTTTTAGGACAGTGCCTGTTACATAGCAAGCACTCAACAAACATTAATTACCATTGTCCCTGATCCTAAAGAGGCGGGTGTGGAAGGTACCACTGGAGGGGCAACTGGAGGGTCCAGGAGGATTGACTCTGTTGGAGACTTGGATGACTTCTCTCGCCCTCCCAGCGATATAATTCAACTTTATCTTGGTAGCGGCATTTGAGTCATGATGGCAGATGAACATTTTTCTTAATGGAGCAGGCACTAATGAGAGCTGTATTTCTTTGGCTCTGCCCATTGGATGAGAACAAACATTAATTACAGCTGGGCTGGAAAGGCCAGATACAATTTACCAAATGAGACGGCATCTTCCTCCATCCATTATACAGCAGTGTGGAGAGGCCCGGCACGCTTCCCAGCAGTGAGAGTCCATCACCGGCTGTGGTGTTAAATACCGAGCAGAGAGGGCCCCATAAACCAGCATCCACGTGTGAAGCAATTAAACGTGGTGCTGCCCCAGTGGCAAGGCTCTGGCAGCTGCCTCTGCTGGAGCTTTCAAGGCTCAGGATGACTGAGGAATAATAACAGGCCAGTGTTCTCTGCACGCAGAGACCACAGCTCACAGGGGAGCTGCCTGTGTTGATTGAAGCAAGATTCAGAAGGCAAGGTCCCCTGTGTCCCCAGGGAGAGGGATGCTGGCCCTCCCTGGGTGGCCTCTTGCCTGCTCCCTCCCCTGCAAGGCCAGCTTGTGGCCATAACTAGGAACATTTGACCCCTGACACAGGCTCCAGGGAAGCAATGGTGGTCTGGCTGCTGCAGCTCCTTTTTAAAGTCAGTGCAACCTACAGATTCACGTGTTATGTATCCCACGCCACTGATGGCCAGTGGTTCGGAAACCCAGAAGGTATTTCTAACTCTCTGGGGCTCAGTGAGTTTGGTGGTTATTCTGAATGTTTCTAAGCAGTGTATTGCCTTGGTTTATAATAACAGCATAAATTCCTCCACTTTACAACCATGATTTGAGGCACTGAGGATGTTGGTGTCAGTCCATGAAGGATAGGGTCTAGGAAATGATAAAGTAAATTCACTCATCAGGGCTTACAAAGCAGACTGCAGGGTGGCCCAGCCTGGGTCACAAAATGAGACCACAGTCAGTCTACATCTCTGGGGAACACCTATCTTAGAACCTAATGCACACAATCCCAGTCTCCACCTCAGTTCTAGCTAGCTCACCTAGCCCTGGAAGGCATGAGCTATAAGCCTCCTAAGGAACTCTCAACCCTCCCTACACTCCCATCCCACCCTCAGGTTTTATCTTCAAATGACTGTTTTAGCAGCTCCTTTACCTTTGCTTTTTGATTTTTAGCTTCCTCTCAACTTTCTTACAAATAGTTTCACTGAGAATTGATAAAGAACTGCATGTATGTGATATGTGCGGTTGATAAGTTTTGACACACCAAACACCCCTGGAACCTTTAACACAATCAGGCAATAGACACATTCCATGCCTCCAGAGTTTCCTGTGTCCTCCACAGGAAGGATCTTTCTCTTTGCATGCTAAAATATTTCTTGGGTATGCGTTTGGTAGTATTTGGGCATTTAATATTATTTTAAAAACATGAACTTCAGCATATAAAAATTCTTACATGCTGTTCATTTAAACCAAAATCTATTTGAATCTAGCACCAGAAGTGGTGTGAAACTCTCTACTGATAAGGGCTACAAGAGAGGTTCTGTAGAGAAAAAGTAGAAGGAAAGCAGGGAAACTATTGGTTGGCTATAGTTTAAAGCCTGTGGGCCATTTGTGATTGGTTGTATTTAGGTTTCTATTTTGTAACTTTGACATTTACAGCCTAGGCCTTTGATTTGTTCACATAGGTCACCAAAGCCTCCTTGCAGTAATAGTCTCATTGTTGAATTCACTAAATACTGTCAGTTCAGCGAGACTATTTAACAAATGAAAAAATCAATAACTTTACTTAAAAAATTAAAAATATCTTACAAATAGAAGTCATTGGTGCACTAAACTTATTATTAACTGAGCACAGTATCTGCTTTAATGGATGATTTCCAGCTTTTGGAAACCAATGGTTTGAGGATAAAATCTTGTCTCTTTTTGAGTCTCTTTCTTGGTCTCTCTCTTCCTCTCTTCCCTCAAACACACACACACACACACACACACACACACACACACACACACACACACACACACTGGTGGACTAATGTGAAATCCATAATTGCTTTCTCCCAGCTGAAGTGGGGCTAGAGGGCCGTTAACTGGATGGGGGAGATTCAGTCTTCGCACTAGCAGCATTCATGAACAAAATGCCTCTAGGGGATACACTTGGTCAATCTTGACTTTCTTCATCTTTAAAATGAAGAAATTCAACTGCTAATTCTCTAAGGTCATTTCCAGGCCTATATCCCACCCTCTCTGGATCCAATAGTTTCAATTTATAGTGGCCATTTATCCCCAGCAACAAAGGCAAGTGCTTATTTGCATACAAATAGAATGCTAATCACGAGAGGCAGCTCAAGCTCATCAGACTCTAGATGGGCTGTCAGGACATAGTCCTGGAGGTGTCCAGTCAAGGCTAACTCAGGCAGGAGAAATTAAATGTGGCCAAAACATAGAACTATCAGTTATCAGTCACCCCAGCCTCACTAAATAGCACCTAGCTTTGGGGAGCTTGATGGGGAGGGGCTGGAGGGGGGCATCTTATCTCTTCAGTCCTGGAATTTAGAATCATTATCTACCAGAGCAGCTGGATTAAAAATCACATTTGGCCTTGATGGACAGCAGCTAGAAGTCAGTCCACCGGACATTTATATGCACAGTAAAGTGTCTTGGCAGAGCTGAAGCCAGTAGGCTAAGGTAGATGGATTGGGACCACCTGGCAGGTTACAGGAAAGGGAATTCAGAAAATCTATTCCCGGGTGTGGTGGTGAGTGCCTGTAGTCTCAGCTACTGGGGAGGCTGATACTGAAGGATCACTTGAGTCTAAGAGTTTTGGGCTCTAGCGCTTTATGCCCATGGGTTGTCCGCACTAAGTTCAGCATCAATATGGTGACCTCCCATCCAGGAACAGGGGACCACTTAATTGCCTAAGGAGAGGTGAACCAGTCCAGGTTGTAAATGAAGCAGGTCAAAACTCCCTTGCTGATCAGAAAGTCCTTTCAACTTCTCTGCAACTGATTTTAGTCTTTGCATTGAAAATGGTTGTCATTTGATTCCTTTTTAGTTCACTGTGTGGATACAAAAATAAAAGACAATATGGTAGCAAAGGTTCTTTGGATAAATGTAAGTGCAGCCAGATAAAGGGTCAATTTCCAGTCAACCACTTGTCAGCATTTTTAAATGCTTGGATACTTTGAATGACTATGCATCCATATTTATGAGATGCTTACCTTGTGGCAGTACTGTGGAACTGTTGTAAACAAATCAATTCAGTTAATTCCTACAGCCTATCACATGGGTGTTGCTGTTATCCTCTTTGGAGAGACTGAAAATGGAGGTGAAGTCATTTCCAAGGTCATCACTAGTAGGTGGCTGTGTTAAGGATCCAGCTCCCTCCAGATCACCATGTTCTGTCCCCTCCAGTGGTCATCAGGGTACTGAGACATGTTTTGAAATAAATCTTGAAAGCTTATTGTGGAATAGGGGTGTAAGGGCAACCAATACTTGTTGTCAATTGTTGGTATAGGCGTCAGGCTCACCAACTGGTTCTAGCAGTTGCACAGATACATGAAGCAGGATAGAGGCAGGATGGGGGCCAGGGTCTTGGAGGGTCTAGCACAGGGAGGAGAGGCTCGTCTGCCACCCAGCCCCTCAGGAATCTTCACATTCTTTCTTTTGTCTCTTTGAGGTATTCTCTTGTGCCCTCTCATCTAGGTTCATGTGCTCTCTTTATATGGTCATTTATCCCCTCTTTCCTAGGCCCAGGTATGTACACTTACACATGCACACATCCACTGAGTTGCATAATCATGAGGTCCTGGTACACTGGAGAAAGAGCTTAACTCACCTTACTGGGGCAACCAGAGGGGAAGGGCAAGAGCAAAGAAGGGAGGGAGTACAAGGGTCTGTGGTGGTGATTGTGTGTTCTTTGGTGGTAGATGTTTTGCAACCATCCCAGTCTGGCTAGGTTTATCATTGGTTCTAGCAGCTAAAGAATGTTGGAGCACTTGGAATTTTCTTCATAGAATTTTTAATAATGAACTGGGAAAAACAGAGAGTAAAGAAATAGCCCCTTGAGTTTCTTTCTTGAGTTCTAATTCTCCTTTTTACTCTCCTCACACTCTCTTCCCACTACCCTAGTGAGGAGGATGCTGCCAACTTTATATCCCCTCACTTCTAGGCCCCGATATGCCCCTGTTTGCATGTGCACACCCACTGTGTCAGGTATGTGCAATCATGGGGAGGGCACAGTACCACAGGTGCTGGTCATAGAGGCTAATGGAAGGGCATGAAAAACCCTGAAATCTCTTTTACCCTAGAGTAGGTATACCTATGGTAACAACACCTGAAGGGGGAATCTTGCACTTCTATAATGGAAATGCCTGTGTAAATATTAACTCAATAAAAAATATTTTTACACAAAAGAAACAAAACCAATCTTTCATGTCACATATTTTACTCATTTTAAGTAATATTATAATCTTTATATGCTAATGTCATACAGTTCCTAGATATAACTGAAGGTGCAATATTACATTGAAAGGAATTACTGTCCTCTAGTTGACCTGTGTTTTGACATTCAGTTTCTTTGCATTGTAAATAGCCTTAAACATTTTTGTCTATAATTTATATAATCTCTTAATAATTGTGTAAAATTTATATGTGTCATTTTATTAAAAACATTTAATGTAGGCTGGGCACGGTGGCTCGTGCCTGTAAGCTTCAGCCTATGAAGCGGCTGGGGCTAGGGATCACGGTTCGAGTCCTGCCTGGGGCTGTAGTGAGATCTAGTTCCAAAAAATAGCTGGGTGTGGTGGTGCGTGCCTGTAATCCCAGCTACCTGGGAAGCTGAGGCTGGGGATGGCTTGAGTCTGTGATACCCCGGGCAATGAGAGCCTGCAGTTCCATGGCCAAAAATAGTGAGACCTAGTCTCAAAAAAAAAAAAAAAAAAGGTTCACAGGTGATAAGGTGATGGGAGAACATCAGAGTTGACAATTATGTAATATATATTTGTGTATATATATATATATATGTGTGTGTGTGTGTGCAATCAATAAAAACAAAAACAACAACAAAAAAGAAAACATTTAATGTAAATGTTTAAATATCTAAAGGTATGGAAAATGGTTATACATTGTTATAAATCCCAAAGTTCCCATCATCAACTTCAACAGTTACCAACACTCAGCCATCTTGTTTCATTTGTTTCCTGTTTCATTTATTCCCCCATATCTCAGTTAGCTTGCAGTCACTTACAGATCTTTATTTCATGTGTAGATAGTTCAGTGTTTGTGTATGAAGGACAAAACTCTTTCAAAAAATGCTTGCAATTTATTGCACATTGTATCAAACATTTTGTTTAGGTTTCCTTGATGATCTTTTATGTTTGACTCAGTTACCAAATAAGTTGCATACACTGGAATTGGTAGCAGGTTCTTTTTAGATCTCTTTATATCTGTAGAGATCCCACTGATGTTCTGTTTTCTTCTGTTGGGGAACCTAAATCATTTCCCCCATAGATTCTCACTTTGCTACTTTTATCCCCCAAAGTAGTTAATATATTCTTTCCCCCTCATATTGTTGCCTTAGCTACTTGAGCCTGCACCTATCCTCTTGAGTTCTTCTCTCTAGTTCTCTCAGGTTGGCAGGTTCATTTTGATTGAACAAAACTAACTTAGATGTTAATAACTAATCAAATATTAGAATTTTGGCCAATACAATAGAATTATTCTGATTGGTTTGCGGGGTGGGGTGGGGTGGGGTGAGCAGGGTTCATCTAAACTACCTGAACTGTGAATGGTTGCAAGGGCATCCACAAGCAAAATTAGACCTTTAAACATTTTATTGAATATAGTTTGTATGGATGCTACCATGGTTAAGATCACTCTCACCTGTGTGAGGGCAGGTGGGCATTGTCAGATCCCATCTGGGTCCAAATACAACAAAAAGGCAAGATTGGGCAAACTTTCTCTCTCTCCTCCTTAGTTAGGACATCCATTCACTATTCTCAGTACTAGAGGTCCTGAATCTCAGACTTTCAAAATCCAGAACTTAACCCAATGGTTTCTCAATTTTTTTTGGATCTCCAGCAGCAAAAAGGGAGATTGTGGGATTTCTTAACCTCTGTAAGTATATATAGGTCAATTCCTATAATAAATCTTCTCACATTTGTCTCTCTGTATCCCACTGTTTGTTTCTCTGGAGAATCCTGACTGAGATGGATACTAATTCTATTTACCTTGGTACTCAACCAATTGGTCTCATGTCTGAGGGGTCAGCTAACCACAGAGGACAGCACCCATTTCTGAAGCAGAGAAAGTGTGGGTTCCATGACCAGCTTAGCTGCATAGTCCTTCTCATTCTGCTCCCCAAAGAATAATGTGTCCATTGACTAGCTCCAGTGTAGTTCCTGTTTCTTCCATCCATCCATCCGTCCATCCATCCACCCACCCATCCACCCACCCATCCATCCATCCATCCATCCATCCATCCATCCATCCATCCATCCATCCATCCATCCATCCATCCATCCATCCAACCATCCATCCATCCATCGATCCATC